>QLPD01000144.1:0-23876 GCA_003314085.1 Hymenopellis raphanipes
TTCCTGCTGTAACAAGACATCGTCCTCCTCAATGTCAACAAGGACAGTCGGCTCCATACCGAGCGTGCTCTCGTCCGTTTTACCTCCCATTACCACTGTACCTTTCGTTTCTCTCATCAACGCTTGGATCCGTTTGTAATGAGCCGAGGAGATAATGTGGGAGTAAGAGTCAGACTTCAGAGCGCCATCGGGGAAGAACTGTGACGATGCGCGTTGCAGCGCGGCTACAACAGCTTCACGAGAAGCACGTGGAATGACGAGATAGTCGGGAGTTACGCACAACTATGATCGCGGTCAGATATATTGAAGTGTGAGGCGTGAATGCTGCCTACCTGTCCTGCATTACTGCATTTCCCCATCAAGATTCTTCGAGCAGCAACGTCCAAGTCGTATGACGGGTCGACAATGACTGGACATTTCCCGCCTAGCTCGAGCGTAATCGGTGTAAGATGTTCGGCGGCGGCGCGTGCTATGATTCGTCCAACGGAAGTGTTTCCAGTGTAAAATACTTCAAGAGGGCGTCAGCGCCGTAAGAACTCAGATTATACTGTCGATGACCTACTATGATCCCCTATAACGAACGGTGTCACATTAATGACCTAGAAGAGGCACGAAGACGAACTGACATTTCAATTCTAGCAAGCGCGTCGTTTCAGGTACTGCACCGAGAACGACTCTGAACGCTCGCGGGTCCAGGTATTGCGGTAACAGTCTGGCCATTACACCGGAGAAATGCGGGGAGATCTCTGACAGCTTGACGACACAACAGCACCCAGCTGCTATAGCACCAATGAGGGGGACCGCCGAAAGGAAAATCGGATAGTTCCATGGCCTACTCCCTGCTGAGTGATAATCTAGATGTAAATGATAAGACGTACGTGATGACTAGACCAACACCCTTGGGGTGTTTGACTGTCTTGGGAGTCCACGCCTTGTAAATGGGCGCCACGGCGTCGCTCAGATCAGTGGTAGCTGCCCAGTTGGGGAGCATGTCCGCAGCAGCTGTTGCACGATTGACACATCCAGAAATTTCGACCGAGTAGGTCTCCATGTATGGGCGGCCGAGATCCTGTTATAAGTACATAGTGTCAGTCAGCACACTATCTCCTTACGAGAAAAGATGAAACATACGTTCAGTATACTGTCGGCGAAGGCCTTGTGATTCTCGAGGAACATTTTGGCAAGCTGCCTGAGCTGATTCTGTCGCCATTCGATGGGCAAAGTAATGCCTGACAAGAACGTTTGGTTGAGTTCGTCGTGAATCTGTTCCAGGCCACGTTAGAATGCTATCAGGTGCTATCGACCTGAGCAGACAGACTTTGGGTAGCTGCTCCATAGATGTGTACGCCATTGGGAGTTGGAAAGAGTCCTTGAAAGACAACGCGTGATCGCCAGGCTTTATACTCTGCACTTCCTGCAACACCCGCGTTTGCAATGCTCCTTGGAATCAGGAGTATTGCTAATCAACGATCGTATGTAGCCACAAGGGTTGAAATTGCTTGTGCACATGGTCAGGATGGAAAGAGTGTCTTGACGATACTTGACAGGTTGTGGTAGAACGATGTTGTAGAGAGCGCGAAGATACACTTTCTATCCAAAACGCAGTCAAGGCGGAATAGTCTGTCCAAGTCCAAGTGAAGTGCGGTTTTTCAGGACAGTACTTTAAACGCCCTAGACGTGGCGACGTGTAGGCTGCAACAGCATTTACAAATCCCTTGTCACCTGCAATCATTCGCGACATTTAAGCTTCATATAGGGATCGCCAAGATAGGGTAAGAGTGAAGAGTGACTGAAGCACTAGCTTGATCACTACTCGCGGAACCTGCGCGAAACACACTAGAGACGTTAACTTGTGGCAGGTCATTGCTGGCTTTATCCCAGAACGAAACTTGAGATTGAGTCGCATCGATATCCAGTTATGTCGTGAGTTAGACATCAACGTAGTCAAGTGCCAGTGCAAGGCGGCCTCGTTGGAAAGCTAGCTTCAATGAGAAGTACTACTAAAGTACCAAGAGAGAGATCCTGACCTTTTAATCAAGTCGCGGTCGGCTATAGGCGGTTAAGGAGTGGGCATTGGGAGGATGGACCATACTAGTCAAACGAAAGCGTCCAATCGTTCACACGCTCCATTTTACTTTGAACCATCGCGCGACTATGAGGCTCGCGACACTGGCACCCGCTTACGCATCCACAGAGCGACCACAAGCTCTCCTTCAGCCTCCAGGTTCTGTTCGTCCGGGAATAGAACGGCTAATGGCAGGGTTGCTGCTTCGTCTTCCCTCACGAGGTCACTTACGGACCGGACTTCCCGTACCCTCCTCTTGGTCCTCTTAAATAGTTAGAAATGCAAGCACGCCCATTCGCGGTCATACATCATGCCTTTCACTCTGGAAGAAGTCTCCAAGCATAACAACGCAGCGTAAGTCGATGTTCTTCTCTTGACTTCATTGCGTTATTGAGCGTCCTCAGGTCGTGTTGGGTCGTGATCAAGAGCCATGTTTACGACGTTACAGAGTTCTTGAATGTGCGTATTCTAGGACCTTTCAAGTAACACTAAGCTCACGCCGACTTGACACAGGAACACCCTGGAGGCTCAGCCATCATATTGAAGTATGCTGGACGCGACGCGACGCTCGCCTATGACCCCATACATCCTCCCGACGCTTTGGAAAAGAACCTCCATCCTTCGAAACATCTTGGCCCTCTCGATTCTGCGTCTTCTAAACATTTACAGTTCGTGCGTGATAATCGAGCGAAGACCAAGGACGAAGCAAGAATAGAACAAGCCATGAAGGAGAGACCGCCAATTAATAGGCTCCTCAGTATCGCAGACATTGAGGTGTGTTCCAAACATAACTAGTGGTCTCGATATACTATAATACTAATACACATGCTAGGACGTAGCTCAGAAGGTTTTGTCATATAAAGCTCGGGCATATTATTCTTCTGCAGCTGACGACCATATATGTGAGCTATTATCGTGTGAAGCTAAACGGATGCGATGCTTACACACATTGAAGCGCACGACGAAAATACAAAGGCATTCTCTCGCTTCTTCTTTAATGCTCGTGTCATGCGACCGGTGTCCAACTGTGATCCTTCTACCACTATTCTTGGTCACAAATCTGCAATACCTGTCTTTGTTTCTGCTGCGGGCCTCGCAAAGCTTGGGCATCCTCTTGGTATGCATATTTGTTCATTAAAAACGTTCCTTTCATTAATGTCCCGCAGGGGAAGTCAACATTACACGAGGTGCCAGTAAAGGCTCGATCATACAGACGGTTTCTTCGAACGCGTCTTCTTCATATTCCGAAATAGCTGCGGCTACATCACCTGGACAAACACTCTTCTTCCAATTATACAAGTCTTCCGACGATGATTTGGCAGCCAAACGTATCAAGGAGGTCGAATCCTTAGGATACAAGGCCATATTCCTTACAGTCGATGCCATCGTTGCTGGTCGCCGAGAGGTAGATATTCGAAGTCCGTGGGAACTGGATGTTATCGAAACGGGAAAACATACATACTACTCTGAGCAAGACGACCCGAATGCTGTTGACGATTTGGGTACCTCAGGCGCGCTCGTTGGGAAGGATGACCAGGACATGACATGGGAGAAGGTATTTTCTTCCTTCTTGGACATTATGCAAAGCCTTTTCAATGTTTACTAGACTATTCCGTGGCTGCGGCGTGTTACTAAACTTCCTATTGTTCTCAAAGGTTGGTGTATTTGATCACATTCGAACGTGTAAATCTTATTCCCGGGTTAGGTGTTCAATGCGTTGAAGTGAGTGGGTTTTCGTGCGGCGTTCTGTTCTCTGACTAATCATCAACCAGGATGCGCTTTTAGCTGCTGATGCTGGCGTTGACGGTATTCTATTGTCCAATCATGGAGGTGCGCATTGCAGATAGTTCTCCACTTCAGCAGATGCTGACGTCTTTCTTTAGGCCGCCAATTAGACTAGTAAGTCATTGTTCCAAATAACAAATTCGATTTTAAATATGGCGTATAGCTCTATGCCACCTCTCGAAGTACTCTATCGCCTTCGAAAACATCACCCTGAAGTATTCAATAAAATGGAAGGTGCGTACAACAACTGTGAACTTCGCTGGATCACTGTCTCAATAAACTTTAGTGTATATCGATGGTATGTTCTCAGCTTCAAAGTCGCCTTTTTGCTTTACGTGTTCTTGATAGGTGGTGTTCGTCGCGGAACTGGTCAGCTAGTCTCTCACGGCGGCGTGCATTGCTAATGGTCTGTGCAGAGGTTTTGAAGGCTCTTTGCTTAGGAGCACGGGCTGTTGGCATGGGGAGACCATTCCTATATGCTCAAAGTGTACGACGAACTGTTGAATTGATAAACTTGCACACTGATACTTCTCCAGGCTTACGGAGACGCTGGAGTCGCGAAGGCCATTAGTATTTTGGAGAACGAGATTATCAAAGGGATGAAATTCCTCGGCGCGTCTCGCGTTAGCGATTTGGTTCCGGAGATGGTAAGCTGTGAACCTTTGAGTTTCACTGCGTTGCTGATTCGTCGTGACAGGTCGAAAGAGTAGATTGGCAACCGTTCGTTAAGACTAGACTGTAATGGCATGCACGTACTATCTTATAATGATAACCGTTACCTATCCCCAACACTACGTACTAGCACCTCAGTAATTGCCCCGCATTCTATTTGAATTTTGAAGTACACGAATGATGCGTCAGAAAGTTTCCCCTTAACGCGGTTACCGATCTGCTTCTGCACCGTCATCGCACATTTTCAGCATGGTCGAAAAGATCTATATCCTTCGACATGGTGTGTATAATGCTCTTGATGGCGCGTTAACGTTCGCAGCTTGAGTTTGACTGTCTTTGTAGGCTTCCGCTTGAACTGGGTTACGACGAACTGGTCTGTTCTCTACCTGACATGTGTTATCTCAACTAAGATCCACTTAGGAAGAGCGTCACCGGATTACCTCGCGATCCACCGCTCGCTGCGTTGGGCGAAACGCAAGCCAAGGAGGTCGCCGCGTTCTTCCTCTCTCTTCCCGAGTCCGAACGACCCACCGCGATATTCTCGTCGCCCTACTATCGCTGCATCCAAACCCTCATTCCCGTCTCCCAGGCTCTCAAAATCCCCATCTACATTGAACACGGCCTTGCCGAGTGGTATTCCCCAGTTGCCCCAGACACAGGGCTTCATCCCCGCCCAGGCCCCGCGTCGTCATTATTGGAATTCCACCCTCCTGGCTTAATCGATCCCCACGGATGGAAATCCATTCACTATCCGTCGCGTAAAGGCGAAACCATCGCCCAAATCCACAATCGTATTGAGGAATTCTTGAACGATTTCATAACGCTCCGACCCAACACGGAGAGAGTCCTGTTTTGTAGCCACGCAGCTCCGATAGCGGCAATGGTGCACGTTCTGAAAGGCGATAAAGAGCTTGGGGTCAGGATTGGATGCTGTTCCATTTCCGAGTTTTCTCGGCAGGGCGACGGCTGGATACCGCTCAAAATTGCTGACGGCGAGCATATGGAAGGGGGCTCTCAGCGCGAGTGGGGTTTCCAAGATGTCGAAACAGACAAAGGGCAGGTCGTGCATGATAAAGGCGAGCCTGGATCTGAAGGAGATGTAGACGAACCTGTCGGCTCACAGATTAGAAACGGAGCAATACAAACTAGCAACCTTTAGATTTTTTTTTTTCACTAGATCTAATGTAGATACACTTCTTGGTCTGGTCCTACGTTTAATACATCTGTATCAGAACTTGATCCATGCACTGGCATAGCTCACGCTTGAGTCCTTTACACTGACGCAAGGGCTACTCTGTTCGTACCGGACCCACTTGATCGTGGGTTGAATCCCTTTATCTTGTTCGAGAGACGCAAGAGCGCCTAACAACACTCCAATAGGGTGCCGACCACAGATTGTATTCTTTGTTTTCGCGAGGTACTTGGCAAACTCGATGTGTGCTGTAGCAGCTGAGGACTGCGGAACCGTGAGGATATCCATGGCTTCGTGATCAAGTTGGCGAATAGATTCATGAATGGGATGATCTTTGTTGGGTGTTACACTTCGATTGAGCTTGACAGCTGGCGTATCGGTGGGTGATGGTTCCGGATAGTAGTAGGTGTATTGGAAGCGAGTTCCCCTGGTCAAGCAGAGTGAGCGAAGCTCAGAAAAGACGGTAATAGCTTACCAATGACAGAAGTCACTAGATACGACACAGAAAGTATCCTCACGCGCCAGATATGGAGCAAGGAGCGCGCCGTAAGAGGCTTCCACTGATTGGGAGATTGCGCCTACGACTATTGGCACAATAGATATATCCTTCCTTAGTGTGAATGAGTGACGGGTGGAAGTAAACCATTCTTGACGCTTACCCTTCGAAGACTTTCCGAACGTATGGAAGGTGCATCTCTAGACTGTGCTCGGCTTCATCATCGCCATGGCTCAAAACCTCGAAACGATTGGTTTCACGAAGCTCCTTGATAGCTAGGTGCGTGAGTGTTTAATTATTCTTTGAAGTCGGTAAGGACAAGCTTCTCACTTTCGAGGTCCAGAGGTAGATTTCCAATCGGAGTTTCATAGTCTTTGTATGGAGACAATGCGCAACCCTCGATGTATATATGATGAGAAGGCCCCAGGATGAAAACTCGCTTTCTGAGTGTTGGATATCATTGAATAGGTTGCTGCGGGATCATGGTAAACGTCCCGTACATGTTGGTTGTGTCGATGCTCTTGTAAGCCCAAGCAGCGGCAGGACCAGAATAAGAATATCCAGCATGTCTGGGGTACCCATATGAGGTGGCGAGTAATAGGAAGCGATGGGATTACTGACGGAGCGATGACCGCCTTACAGCCTTGAATGGGATAGGGATCCTCAGTCCCATCCACAGCTGCCAGCCAACCACTCAACTCATTGTTGAGGGTGCTGTCTATAGAGGATCATTAGCTCGACAACCAAAGAAGGTGGGGAGCGTACCATCGTCAGTATACCAACTGCCGGCATGTGAAGCGGATCGTCTATGAGTTAGAGTACAAACATGTTAGCTACAATCGTCTCAGGTTAAAGGCGCACGCTTGCGTTGAATATCGAGACATGTACAACTTCGTGCGATGATGGTGAGTGAGATAATCAAACGATTGCTACTTTAGGTATACACATTCATTGCGTGCCAAAGTCGAGCGCATATCGCATGGTCATTGTTGCAGCATAATGGGAGGTTACATATGAAGATTGAAATGCAAATGACAATGGGAAACACTCTACTCCTCTGACCGTAAACGAGCAGCTGGGTTGGTCACTTTGACGCCCAGAACCTTGGCCCTATAAAAGAGTATGAGTACACCTATCGCAGCTACTTCATGTTAACTAACCTCTCCAAGATCGTCGTACGGTTGCGGCTGCTGACGTTGTGCGCAATTTCGGCAGCAAAAGTTTTGTTGTGCATGAGGAGGAGGTCGAGTTCCCGCACGTTGTTGACAAGGAATTTTTTCAGACCATTGGGTAGCAAGTGTCTCGTCTTCTTGTTACTTCCGTAGCCAATCTGCGTGTATAGTTTAGAACTTGTCAGGATATACATGGCGCGCAACACACCTTGGGCATCGGGGTCTGGCCCTTGAAGCGCCTGCGCACTCTGTTATCAATACCCTTGGGCTTCCTCCATGCCTCCTTGACACCGTGGTAGCGATCGGATTGGTGGCGCCTGGAGTAAACGTGTTAAGGACGAATCGTGCGATGATGCATGTACGCACTTGAAAGGCTTTGTGCGCTTCTTGACGATTGGGATCTTGACGGCCATTGCGATCTATGGTAGGAAAGAATGTGTTAGTCTTGATTTCGAGACATTCCCGATAGAGATGCAGCAAGGGAAAATTTTGGGTTCAATCGTCATCCAAATCGCCAAGTATCCATCCAGCTCAGTTTCCAGCCAATCTGCAAGTAGGACCACTCGCTAGACTCGTAGAACTGTATTCTCGCAGAGAAATGGCAGCAATTTGGGACACGTACAGTTGTGCGCTTGTGGAGGTCGAGGGCTTGAGGAGGATTGTGTCCTGTTCTGGTTCCGCCGGCAGGATCCGAAAACCTTCCATTTCGGGACTACTACTTCCTCAGCCACCGCTGGCGTTATTCGTACACATATTATTACTCTTAAGATTGGTACGGATATATACTTCGAGAGTCTAGAGTCTCCGTCTTCTAGTATTTCATCCAGCATGAACCACAACGAATTGCAGCGGACCTCCTTTGAACGTCAGTTGAGGCCTCACGGGCATTGATACCCACAGCTTGAGAGTTATTTCAGCACGCGACATAGTAAGGGTATTGGGCGCATGGGTTGTATCACACTACTCTCATACGTCGCGAATGCGTCTCGTCCAGTGTATGAAACCTTCCAACCTCAAAAGTGCATTAGGAGCCTAGGTTGGCTTTTGACGTTACCGAGAGTAGTGCGGTCTTACTGCAGGACACGCTTACCGTTGGGGGCCAGAAGCATGGTGTCTAACCCAAGGCCTTAGCTCCGGATCTAAGGAGGTGCAAGGGCGCAGACCATGAGGAAGAGAAGCAGAAAATAGAACACAATCAACAGACTTGCTTATCATATCCAAGTCAAGAATCGGACAGAGTCCAGCCATGTCGAGCGCAGGGCGCGCCGCAAGTGAGGGATTGGAGAAAGTTGAAGACCTATTACAGGTTCACGCACGTGGTCGTCCAAGACCGGCCGGAGGGGCCTCGGTGGTGAGAAACTTGAAGCCACTCTTAGACACATCATTGCCAACAGCTAGGCGATACTCTCTGTCTGCTCCTCCTCATCGCCGTTCATTTGGGCAGATAATATCCAATTGTTTGCCACCAAATAACGTCAAGGAAGCCATACGTTATATGCTTTCCGCGCCGCCGCCGCTAGACCTGGCTTTTGACAATGACGAGTGGTCTCCACAGCCTCGACTATACAGAGCAGCCAGTGTCGGCAGCTGGGGAGTAACATCCATCGGCCGCGGATTCGACTGGAACGAAAATGACGACACGTCCGACTTGGCCTTTTCTCACAAAGAGATCCTTCACGAATCTCCTCCTCAGAAGGAGACTCCACGCTCGTCCTGGGTAGAGCCCAAAACAGAGTTTTATACCGAAAATCATGGTCGGAAAACACCAATCGTCGTCGAATCGTCCAAAGTTATGCGACCTATCATAAATGTCACTCCCACAGCTCCCTTTATCACGACCACCAGCTTTACTTCCGAACCATCCATGTACACCCCCTCGTCTCCAGTAATATCGGCTTCCCCCCTGACTGCAGCCATCTCAACCTCCCCTTCGATTAGACCCCCTTCGTTACCGCGTTCTCCTTCCCAGCCTCGTCCACGTCGACGTTCATCACAACAACGAGTATCCCTGATTGCCGGACGGGTTTCAATCGCGCCGATGGAACCACCTTCACCGCCTCCCATCCTTCCAAAATCTCTCCATCGTGTCAACAGCTCAAGCAGTCTCGTCAGCTTGGCATCCAGTACTCGCGCACCCTCCCCGATCGAAGCAAAAGAATCTTTTTTGGGAGAAAGAAACATTTCCGAGTTTCACATCGAAGGTGAAATTGGACGTGGCGCTTATGGCCTTGTTAAACGCGCTCGAGAAATCCAAAAGGATGGATCGTTTGGGGTGAGGCCTTCTATTTCAGCACACTGATCTCATCTTAACCATATCGTTATCAGCCACCGTTAGTCATTAAACAGGTCATTAAACAACGTATCTTGGCGGACTGCTGGAAGAAACACCCGAAATTTGGAACGATTCCCATAGAAATCTATGTCATGTCTGCTATCTCCAACACCTCATATGTTCTACCCCCTCGCCGGCCTTGGGACCCATCGCGATTAAAGTCGTGCCCCGATAACAACTTATCATCTGATGGTGACGCCGCAGATGACTGGATAGAAGGCCAAACCGTCAAGGGGCATCCTAATATTTGTCCGCTGCTCGATTATTTCGAGGATTCACACTACTACTATCTTGTTCTGCCGTCATCTACACCAGAAACAAGCCCCAATGAACCTTCTCCGCCTTCCGACCTCTTCGATCTCGTCGAGAGTTTTCCGCAAGGACTCCCGTCCAGTTCGATTCGTACATACCTAGGTCAAATTGCCGATGCGCTGGCGTTCCTTCATTCTCATGGGATAGGTACGTCTCTCTGGTCTTATCCGAGGCTATTATTAATACGTGCTCCTTCAAAGTACACCGAGATGTGAAGGACGAAAATGTCGTGCTGGGCCCTCACGGACGGTGCATATTAATCGATTTCGGAAGCTCAGGGCTCATAAAAAAGCACGGCTGGGATTCGTTCAGCGGAACGTATGTGCTCTTTATCATCCACGCAATCTCCGTGGACTGACTTGACCTTGTACAGCCTTGACTATGCGGGACCTGAGATATTGCGCGGCGAAAGGTATCACGGCAAAGAGCAAGACGTCTGGGCGTTCGGCGTTGTGGCATACGTTCTTCTTGTTGGAGAATGTCCGTTCATGACTGCAGCTGAGGCGCAGGATGGATTAGATTCTCCTTTTGCCAGTGCTTCGATGGCCTTGGACGAGCGCTGTGCGGAGGGAAAGGAATCTGACGGGGAAGAAGCTGACGGAGGCGGAGCTCTTGGCGATGCTGCCGCTCTCGTTCGAGCTTGTCTGCGGTTGCAAGTTTCGGCTCGTCCCACATTCGAGAAGATTCTCCAGTGCCGTTTCCTCGCAGGACGCGGTGGTTTGGAGCTCTGATAAATCACCGAATTTTCAGGATCCGCAAAAGAACGAAGAAGGCCAACAAGATGTATTCAAGACACATGCTGTATCAATCTTATCACTGTACTCACCTGTAATCGATCCGTGTTACCTTGCATTCGTTAATAGTCCAACCTCATCATTCAGTAGATACAAGAGATGATTTGTATTCTGTAGTAGGAAGCAACGGGACAATTATGAAGTATTTAAGAGCCTCTCAGTGGTATTCAGCCTGACCGAAATCTAGTCATAGAAGGTGACGATCGCGCTCCTTGTAAGGCAAGTCACGTTGCCTCTTCCTGAAATTCGTCCTTATTCTGCAGTTTTGAGCTCGTCATGTGTGCAGATTTCAGCCCAGCAATTTTCCTTTGATTCCGCTGTACCTCAGCTAAAATAATCTGAAATCCGTATTCAGGCGGAGCCGAATCGAGTCTCGGCGAGTCATACCATGCGGCATGGCAGCCATCAGATCAGATGAAAAAAATTTCATCGATCTCTTTTGGGCGAGTATTTAACTAGGCCAAACAGTCCAACCTTGCTTCCCACCCAACCACCACCTCGACTTTCACCCTTTGTACATCTAAAAGTGAGTTTCCGCCTTTTCTTACTCTAGATGATTGCCTGGGCACATCGTTTGCTGTAACCCCTTATCGACGCTGCTCACCGTTGTCGTTTTTCGCTTGGATCGGTCTTTTTTTCATTTTTTATCGTTGCGATGTCTTGCGATCATGTACTAACTTCGTTGATCTGCAGAATCCATTAAAATGGGAAAGGAAAAGACTCACGTTAACGTCGTCGGTTAGTAGTCTTATCATTGCCATCACAGCCAATCCGTTGTTAACTCATCCCCAGTCATCGGCCACGTCGATTCCGGTAAATCGACCACCACCGGCCATCTCATCTACAAGTGCGGTGGTATCGACAAGCGTACCATTGAAAAGTTCGAGAAGGAAGCTGCTGAGCTCGGCAAAGGTTCCTTCAAGTACGGTGAGTAGCACCGCCTCCTTTACTCGACGTTCCTCTCATTTTTTTTACCCCCTCAGCATGGGTTTTGGACAAGCTAAAGGCCGAGCGTGAGCGTGGTATCACCATCGATATCGCCCTCTGGAAGTTCGAGACTCCCAAGTTCATGGTCACCGTAAGCGCCGCTCTCTGTCATCGCCCATCATCCATCCTGATCCATCGTCGTTAGGTTATTGATGCCCCCGGTCACCGTGACTTCATCAAAAACATGATTACTGGTACCTCCCAGGCTGATTGTGCCATCCTTATCATCGCCGGTGGTACTGGTGAGTTCGAGGCTGGTATCTCCAAGGATGGCCAGACCCGCGAGCACGCTCTCCTTGCCTTCACTCTTGGTGTCAGGCAGCTTATCGTTGCCGTCAACAAGATGGATACCACCAAGGTTCGTATTGTCGGTGTTTCACCGTGATTTTTTGCTTATCGTTTCATGTTTAGTGGAGCGAAGACCGGTTCATGGAAATTATCAAGGAGACTTCTACTTTCATCAAGAAGGTCGGCTACAACCCCAAAGCCGTTGCCTTCGTCCCCATCTCTGGCTGGCACGGTGACAACATGTTGGAGGAATCCGCCAAGTGCGTATGTTATCAGGGGTTATTATCCATCCGTTGACATGCCCTTGTAGCATGCCATGGTACAAGGGTTGGACCAAGGAGACCAAGGCTGGTGTCACCAAGGGTAAGACCCTCCTCGACGCCATCGATGCCATCGAGCCCCCTGTTCGTCCCTCCGACAAGCCCCTCCGTCTTCCTCTCCAGGATGTCTACAAGATCGGTGGTATTGGAACAGTGCCTGTCGGTCGTGTTGAGACTGGTATCATCAAGGCTGGCATGGTCGTCACCTTCGCTCCTTCTGCTGTGACCACTGAAGTCAAGTCCGTTGAGATGCACCACGAGCAGCTCGTTGAGGGTAAGCCTGGTGACAACGTCGGTTTCAACGTCAAGTAAGTCGTTCTACCTTTTCGGCGCGTCGTAATTTATGTGTTCGCAGGAACGTTTCGGTCAAGGATATTCGTCGTGGAAACGTCGCTTCTGACTCCAAGAACGACCCCGCAAAGGAGGCTGCCTCTTTCAACGCCCAGGTCATCGTCCTTAACCACCCCGGTCAAATTGGCGCTGGTTACGCTCCGGTTCTCGACTGTCACACTGCCCACATTGCTTGCAAGTTCGCCGAGCTGCTCGAGAAGATCGATCGCCGAACTGGTAAGAAGATTGAGGACGCCCCCAAATTCGTCAAGTCTGGTGATGCCTGCATTGTCAAGCTTATTCCCTCCAAGCCAATGGTTTGTCTTACTCTTGCTTGATATGAAAACAGGGCTTAAGCGAAATTACAGTGTGTCGAGTCTTACAACGAGTACCCTCCTCTTGGTCGTTTCGCTGTTCGTGACATGAGGCAGACCGTCGCTGTCGGCATCATCAAGTCTGTCGACAAGACCGAAAAGGGTGGCAAGGGTTAGTGCATCATCTCCTCAACCAGATAGCAGTGCTCATGTTTTCGACAGTGACGAAGTCCGCCGAGAAGGCCGCCAAGAAGAAGTAAATAGATGTAGAACCGCCGTATCTTTCTTTTCCGTTCCTCATTTTTACTTTTATCTTGGTCCTCACACTCATCATTTTGTTGCAACTTGTCATATTACATTGTATTTACGATTACGAAACTGGCAGCTACGGCTGTGTACGATCGCTGTATGTTGAGGTAGCTGTTGCACACTACAATGAAAGTTGTATTACCACGACTGCTACTCGCAATTCCGTTAGCTTTCAAAAATTTCATGATTCGCGCCCAACGATCGAGGACGATTGTCGTAGATAATAACATTTGATAGACTATCACTGCTCTGTCTTTCCCCATGCAATCCTACTGAGCCTTCTCATCCCTACCTTCCATTTAAACACGCCGACGCGTGCTGTCTCTTTCTCGATGGGAAGGAAAGCAACTGCGTCGAGGGCTCGACACACATAATCACGGACGGACATATGCTCTGCAACAATAGCTTTCACACCAGGAGAGGATGTAAACGCATGCTTCACCGCGTACGAGAGGAGGTCATTCTGCGCATGCGCGGCACGGTACGGTTCGTCCACGTAGAAATGGGATATCGTGGCTTCATCGTCCGACGACGCATCGACGGCGACGAGGCCAACGAACGTGTCGCCGTACTCCAAGAGCCAGAAACCGGACGCAGGGCGCTTTGGGCTCGTGTAGTACGCGCAGAGGTCCGCCATGTCTGGTTTGCGGAGGATGGTTTGGGTTTGTTCTTCAAAGTATGGTCGGTTGATCCTGAAGATGACGATTAGAGCGAGCTATTAGATATGTGGGAGGAAGGCGTACCAGTCGCTCAGAGCGAGTATGGGAGCGGCCAACGCCATAAAGGCGGGCACGGGCGCCAGGTATCCCAAGATTCCGTATTGCGACGACTGAGATGGCCACCACTTCATGTACTGCACGAACACGCAGGATAAGGCAACCCAGATGCTGAGTGTAAGAGGATGTCGTAGCGCTGATCCGCCCCCGTTGTTAACTTGCGCGTAACAAAAAAAAGAGCAGAAGAATGATTGCGTACTTTTGACATTCGCAGCAGCGAGGCCCTCCATGCTCGCTTTGGCGATGATGAACTTTGCGAGACGGTCATCGGACGGCTGTAGGGGACGGATACGGGCGACGGGCTCGACCATGGTGGTTGCAGGACATGGTGCAGAGTATTTTCGGAATCGCTGTGGGCGGAAGAGGCGCACGTTTGTCGTGGTATATCCGGGGATATGAGCCGATCAATCTAATCTCTTCGTTCTACCTACTGGCGCGTCGACGCGAGACGTTGTTGTTACTCTGAGATGCATAGTTCCTTACGATGTAGAGGGTACGGTCTGATCTAGATTCCTTAACAGCTTATCGACCATGCCATGCACTGCGCAGGCACAACCGAGGCAACAAGTTTAAGGTTCATTTCCACCCTCCCTCACAGATAACGTTTCTGCAAGTTAATCATTAGTGATTTTGCAGATCGAGAAAGACCTCGACATAAGTAGCCGCTTTTGATGAAGTGCGTTCAGGAACTGAGCAATATTTACTTGTCTTATTCCCCGGATAGGATGGTGTCCATGACCTTGGTGGAAAGTCGCAATACATTATGTATCACCCAGCATAATTTTTGCGCCCCAACTGGTGGGAGGAAAGGGTGCACAAAGACTTGGTTCGAAATCCAATTAGTCAAGTACTACAAGCAGAGCCCAAGTTCATCAATGCACGCAGCATAAATTTGACTCATACTTCAAGATTCAAGAATCAACGGCTCCTCTAAAGTTGGTGACAGAAAAACACCACGACACACAGAACAATGCACAACACCATTTATTATCCCAATGCACGAAAAATACAAAGCAATGAAAAGAAAACACTATACACAGCAGATGGTAATCAAAAATATCTCAATTCTCCTTCCTCAGTATACTCCCGATGCTCAACTTATTCCCCTGAACCGCTGTCGAATTTGGAAAGGCTCCCGACGCAACACTCGCAGAAGGCAGGGAAGGAGTCGCAAATCCCCCGGTACTTGACGCGGATGAAAAGCCACCATTTGTACTTGCCGACGGAAAGCTGGCCGACGTCGACGAGGGGAAGCCTGATGATGCCGCCCCTGCAGAAGGATAGCCTGTACTTCCTGCACTCGAATAGCCTCCCGAAGAATAGTACCCACCACCCCGTCCATGATCAAACGAGGCCCGATGTGAAGAGATGGGAGCAACATACTCTCTAGCTCTTGGAGGAGGTGAGTACTCTCTTGGTGGAGGGTACTCTCGAGGATGAGGGGTATACTCTCTCTGCACATGATGAGGATGGGGAGTGTACTCCCTCGGGGGAGGAGGCTGGCTATATTCTCTAGGTGTTTGCACATATTCCCTCGTTGCTCCTTGCGGCGGTGGTATACTCTGCGGTTGAGATGTAGTATAGTCTTCGCCACCCATTCGCTGCGCACCAGGTGGAGGTGGTATTGTGTTTTGCGGCTGACCTGAAGCTTGTACATACTCGGGACGTGGTACATAGTCTGGTCTCGGTACAGGAGCCGGCGCATAACCATGAGGTGGCGGTGGTGGTGGCGGCGGCTGCACATACTCTCCGGGCCGCGGTGCATAATCGGCAGGGCCAGGTCCAGGAGCGGGTGGCGGCGCCCATCCTGGCGGAGTTCCCCACGCAGGATAATAGTAGGGCAGCGGAGGTGGCGGCATTCGCTGACTTGGAACCGGTCCATTTGAAGCATGGTGGTAAGCCTCAGGTCCAGGAGCAGGATAGCCGTGCGGAGGCGGATAATGCCACATTGGAGGTGGGTGTGGATAGTAGTAGTCGTACGGACCATGGTGGTAATAGTCGGGTGCAGGCGCCGAGTGGGGATGTGTCTGCGGTTGGTGAGAAGGTTGTTGAGACGGCGGCGCCATTGGCGGAGGCGACGATCTAGATTGAGTCGGCATAGGAGGCGGCGAATAACTTTGATTTTGTACGTGGGTCGCGCCTGGTGGCGGCGGAATAGTCTGCGGAGGTGGTGGCATCGCCTGTGTGGTCGAGGCCGGGATTATAGCTGCCGGGGTGGGAACGAGCGCGCCAATTTGACCCTTCTCGTTGTTTACCTCTTCTTCATCCTCCCTCCTCTGTCGTTTCCTATCCGGTCCTCCTTTGACGCGTATATCCTTTCGTATACGGATCTTGATACCCTGGTCGGCAAGACTCACAGACAACTGCGTGCTTTCTGTTTGTAGTCAGTACGAAAGACGCCAAGAATAACCCAAGAAACACTCACGCTCCATGCCAGGAAACTTTTTGGCAGTGTACACGTAGAAAGGAGAGCTGAAGATGCTCTTGCAGTGTTTTACCATGTTACCAGTCACTTCAAACAAAGACAACTACAAGATTTTAGCATTGCTAACATGGCGAGCTTGATATTTGGAGACGGACCTTTAAGCGGTAACTTCCCTCGGTCCGGACACTCACGTCTGGGAACACGAAGAATCCCACATCCTCATCGTTGTCCTTCAAATGGTATAAACTCGACACGACTGATCCTTGCGTACAACGCGTGCGTCCGTCCTACAAACCCTGGGTTACTGTTGTGAATTGAGCCCAGAACTGAGTCACGTACCTTTAGCCAATGCAACTCTGTGTCATCATCCGGCTTTGCGAGACTCGCAAACATGAAATAGTACGGATTTTGAAGGAAGCCGAGGTTGCTAGACCCGCTGTTCGATGTGGACGCGGAATTGAGAGGGCGAATGACGAGTTGCACAATAGGCGGCGGGTCGATGGGTCGCCGGTCGGCTTTCCCTCCGACGCCGCACATGCGCGCCTGCTTCGGTTGCTGGCGCACTTTGAGTTCGTATTCCCTGTGCAGAACACGTATTAGCTACCGAAGCTTCTCCTGCGAACCGGGTCGGACTACTCACACTGCGCCGTGCTGGGGAGGCGGCATAGGCGGTGGTGCTGGAGGTGGCATCGACAGCTGGATTTGAGACATGTCTTTGTGCGATATTCACGTTGGGTATATCAACTATCAAAAGAGCGCGTCCTAGTAGTCCAATCGTTCCTTCTTCCAAGAAAAGTTGCTGTGCACTATTATCCAAGTGGTGCTCGCCGTCGTCGTCGGTCGAGCCCCTTCCTCCTCGTCGTCCCGTCTCTATAGGCCTAATTTTTTTGAAAAAAAGTCCCAGCGAGGACTTCCCTGTAAATGGCGCTCGCTTAGGGTGAGGTGATGGGTGGTGGAGGGATCGGTGTAATCTGATCTGACCCACGACCCAGCAAGTGGGTTCTCGGTGGTTTCCCACGGCAGAGCCCACGCCGCTCGGGTTGCCACATTTCTGGGTCAAACCTTCCGCATTCTCACAAATGGCTCTCTAGATTTTTCTGTCAACTGAAGCTCATAACACCCCCCCTAAACCTTCCTGCAATACGAATCAGGATTCTCTTTCCCTCCGCACGTTCGCCACGCCCCCTCCCATCTCACGACCATTGCCCCCGTTTCCCGGGACTAATCACACGCCAAGTTGGCAGACCCAGTAGCTCGGATTTCCTCAAGTCCTGATTAGATTCACCAACTCAATTCAAGGTCCACCTCAGCCATTCAGATGGCGGCGATAAGCATCCGCTCTTTTGTTCTTTCAGCCTTCCTTCTTGGTGTGGGATATCCCGTTCTCATCAACGCATGATGGCCTCGCGTCCAAGTCTCATTAAGACTGAAGCGTAATAACGACATAAATAAGCAAGAACGAATTCAATCACAAAGCAGGTGAGGGTATCTAAAAGTATTCCTTTCCAGTATTATAACACAACGCCGTACCATATACACTGTCAAATCTCAGCGACTCCCTTGAAGTTGCCGCTCCCGGTCCTTCTCACCGGACCGTATCTGAATCAACATCTCGTCCAGATACTGTCAAAGCAAAATCAACGCTAGATCATCAAGAGAGAAGAAAGGAAACATACCCTCTCAACCTCATCAACTTCCTTGAATGCTCCTTCGTACACCTCCCGTACTTTAGGATGCAAACCGTCTATCACAGTGTCCACCTTCCGCCCAAACAGCAGCTCGTCCACAGGATCCAGCGGCTCCATCCGCCTCACACTCTGCCCCTTGGATGCACGGTACTCAATCACTGCAATCATGCGTGCCACACCAAAGTCGTCTTTCGGTAAGAATGGCCGCTTTCTCGAAGAAGCGTTGTGTGTATGTGGCGTGTCAGTACGAGAGTGGGGATGTGAGGGCAGACTCGGCGAAGTGGCTGTCCTGCGATGGTAGTCAGACGATCCCCCACTGTCGGGCGAGCGCGAATGTTGCGTCGGCGTTGGGGCTGTGACATAGCCAGACAAGTCCGACATAACCGACTGAATACTAGGCTGCCGCCGACTATTGCTCATACCCGTGCTCGGCTTCGCCGTGGGCGTCGTAGTCCCCGGGCGACTCCCGCTGTAAACAGGAGAGGTACGTCCTTGAGGTGAGGTCCTACCCATAGCTCCAGGTAGTCGGCTTTGTAAACCAGCCGAACCGGGTGTGACAGACCTCGAGCGGTCTTCTACAGAATATTGAGACGATGGCGATGAAGACCGCAAAGAGGGCGTCTTTGGTCCCTTCTTTATCTTGCTCAAGACACGATGTAGCGTCGCTCCACCATCTTTGTTTAAGCCTTCTAAAAGATCACCCCGTTCCTCGCCACGCCATTCCTCCTCGACGATGTCACTAATATCGTATGTCTCGCCATCGGTGTCAACATATGAGTATCGCATGCGATCGTCATTGACGTTGGGCCGTGCGCTACGCAACATAGCGTTACCAGGGAGGAGTACATCTAGCCCGCGCAGAGAGTTGGTCTGTGCACTGAGAATGGCTCGTTGGTTTTCACGTTTCGCTTGACGTTGCGCTTCGATGATCTCTCTATGAGTTTGCGGCTTGGGAGGCTCTGGCGCGGAAGCTGGAACTTCCGAGCCCTGACTAGACGCAGATTCGCGGTGCATATTACGCAACGCGATCTCATCAAGAGGAGCGGACATCCGGTGGCGAGATGTCGAGTTGCGGTATGAGATGGCACGCCTAAGGATGAATACAGGATCGTCTTCGGAAACGTCTTCAAGTGTACCCAGCAGCTGCGCCGAGTCAATAGACCGCCTCTTCGCGTCAAGTGAGCGTCGGTCGACATTTCGGAAGGCGGGCGGACGAGGGAATGCATCAAGAACTTTACTTGACGGACCAAGTTCACGTTCTGTCGAATATAACTGAGTTGCATGTCATCCAAGAAAAAAAAACAGAAAGCTTACCTTGTCCGTTAACAGTGACAGCTAAGCCGTACCTGACTCTGGCAAGACTCCGCCTCTTGACGGATTTATCCTCAACCTCGTCTCCGCCATCCACGACGCCCTCTGAGATACCAAACCTTTCAAGACCCTGTTCGATAACCTCGGCTACAGTCACATTCTTCGGGAAGATGAACACTTTCCGCCGAAAGTCCTGTGAAATAGCGCTAGATATCGACCCAGAATTGGAGCGACCCTTGAGTGTTTCCTTGAATACGATCGCCTCTGTCAAGGTATCGAAGACCATATCCTCTGGAAGGTCACCTGGATAAATCACAAGCTGCAAAGCGAACCTGAAGGACGGCGAGCTGAAGCGTTCGGGAGGAACATTGCCCGCCGTGGAAACACTGAGATATTGGGTCTTCATAGGTGACGCATCCAAGTCCCCAGAAACATCCGCCGCTATGAGAGTTTCGTCGACCTCGCCCTCGAAGCTATCGTTATCACCGGAGCCATGCCGATTCAAGTAAAACTTGACCGCAGAATCATCCGTGAAGTCATTCATCGGCAGCTTCTTAATGGCTGGATGCATCGACAAGTTGCTGGATATAGAACTTATACTTCCCATGCTACTTCTCTTCACCTTAGGAAGCTCCATCGCTGCTTCCACGAGTCCTTCAAAGACGACAAGTGGGTGTTCTTCGTCCCTGAGTCTTGCAGATGAACCCTCTATCTGCTTTACGGTAAGATAGTAGTCGCTCGCCTCCTCCCCAGCCGGCAGGCGGAAACGCTGCAGGGCTTGCCGTACGAGGTCGTGAGAAGTAGTTGATGAATTAAGGAGTACTGTTTTGAAGGTTGCATCCGTTTGGACGTTATCCCCAGCAAAGACGCGAATGACGCTAAGATCGGGAACAGTGACATTCTGCCCGTCCAATGAAGATGCGGAGAGAATAAGCGATCCAGGGCGCTGGCGACTGGTGGGGGGACCCAAACCAGATATGGAGCCTGAAGGACTGTGGTAGACACTACGTTCCGGCATGATCGCCGAAGCGGACTGTAGCCCATATGAAGGTTGCGCTTCGGAGGCAGAGGAAGGAGAGCGGTTAAGGTACTGCTGATACAGCGCCTGTTGTTGTTGGTCGCGTTGCCGGAGTTGCGAGACCTGAGGTGGTGATCCAGGCGTTCCCGGTCCATCCGGCGCGCGTTTAGGATCAGTCGAGTTCCGCTCTTGCTGCTGTTGAATAGCAATGTTGGTAGTCGGCGACATTCCTTCAACGCCAGGACGAACAGTTCCGTTAGACCTGTTAGACTCTCCGGAACCTCTCACATCTCCCAGATCGATGGAACCGTTAGCGACGTTGATCTTGTCCTTGCTGCCGCCCTTGTCCTTCTTCCTTCCGAATATGCTCGACAGCATACCGCCTTTCTTTTTCTTCCCGTCGTCGTCTGATTCCGAGGGCGCTTTCCTGAGTTTACCGCCTCCAGCAATAGGACCAGACGGCTTACCCGTAGCGCTCGTAGGCGAGCTAACAGGCGCAGGCATCTTTCCTCTTGCTTTCTTGCGTGCGGCCTCTTCCTCTTCGTCCCGTAGCCGTTTCTTCTCTTCTTCCTGTTGTCGTTGCTGTAGTATGGCACTTGGCAACAAGGGAGCATTAGCATTGCGAGGTTTCGATACTGGATCATCCTCGCGAGCAATGTTCGGCGTAACGGTGAGCTTGCGAGTCTCCGTGACTTCTGCGGGGTCAATTTGCTTGGGACTGGGCGGACTGGCGCGTTCTGGCGAGGTCGGGGGTGCGGTAAGCATATCAGGGTTCCGCGCCTGCTGTTGCTTCTGTGTTCGCATTTCTTCCACAGCTGAGTCGTCCCAATCCATGCCGTCATCTGGTTCCATGGCCATTTTTGGTCCACCTTCATCGACGCGAGATAGGCCGTTCTGCTCCTCCGCAAGGTCAAGATCTTCGTACTCATAAGGTGCGTCATCCCATTCAGCATCCTCGTCGACCATATCCTCTTCAAACCATATAGCTGGAGGATAACGGTTGACGTAGAAGTTGGTGTTAAATATGACAGAACGGGTCTGTTGAGATCGAGTTCGGGGAGTAGGAGAATGGGACTGATTGGAGCCCGTTCTTGAGCCCATGTTCTTGCGGGCCGCGATAGGTGGACGCTCCATGTGCTCCGCCTCTGTGGCTTTCGCGAGCTGTAGAATATACGTGAATATCGAGTGCAGTGGAGGATGCTTTACATACATCGACATTGCGGTGCTTGTTTAGCCTTGCTAGCCTTTCAAATGGGGTCTCGATGTTCTCAGCCGGGATATAGCCAACTTCCTGAGTTTTTAGCACCCTAACCAGCCACCAGTAACTGTTGCTGTCGTCCATCAAAAACAAGCTGTCGCCTTTGACCACGTTGGCTTGGCCTTCCACAGTTGCTGCGAAACTATGGAAGGCATATACCAAATCAAAGTCAATGGATTCGTTGGGAATGGAGAGGTCGGACGATACATCGTCATCCTCGTATTCTTGTTCTTCTTCGCCGTCGGAGTCGACCTCCAGAACGGAGTGTTCTTCGTCGCCATCCATAGCCATGTAGTCGGCGTGGGCTTGGACGTTGTCGTTGTCTGCTGAATGGATTCTGTCGCGAAGGTCGAAAGTGTCACTGCGCGTAGGTCGTCGAATCTCAACTTGCATGCTCTGCCGTTAATGATGGAAGGAGAGGGAGAGTACCAGACTCGAGAAAGTAAGAAAAAGGTTGGAAGAGAGGTAAAGAGCGTTTCGTATGGCTAAAACAGCATCAATCTACTGAAAAATGTAGCTTGGCCGGGTAAACATACCTTGACAGCCGAATACTGCTAAGTTTACAGTCCAAGTCCGAGTATTCCTTCCCACTTTGAGGTATTACTGGAGCTGAATATGAGTAATTATACGGATTGGCAGGTGTTCAAGAATGGTCGTCCTACCGGGTCCATGCGGCTGGGAAACGAGGCGGTTGGCGGAAGGTGAGCAGGATGCATTCACACATAAACTCAGACTTCCTGATGTGGAAAATATTTTGCGCATTATTTTCTACTTATTACGTCCACTGGACGCGCTATATACGGAGGACGCGTCTATGTGGAAGGTCACAAACAGTAGTTATATATGTTTTGACAGAGGAATACGCGACCGGGACGCGTCAGCGTTCTGGATATCTGGCTTGTCGTACTAGCAAGCGAGCAAAGGCTCCCAACGGACTCAGGTCCGCTTAGCGCCACTTATTATTCATCGTCGTTGTCGCTACGCGTCCCTCGTTTGACCGGTTCAACCCCGCGACTTTCGAGACCATCCTTGCCGAGGGGCGATGCTTCGTATTTGTTGTAGACAAGTTGCGGATGTCGCCAAGGATGTCGCAGTCATGTGCAGTACCCTTCTTGCGCGGAAATCCGAAAATCACTCATGCCAAAGTATCTGAAACTGAACGCGTAGAGATGTATACTGGATTTGGCGTGCCAAAAGATTATTCGGTTGTCCTGACGAGTTTGGAGGTCAAGACAGCTGCAGGAGCAGAAGAACGAGTATTGCGAACCCTCAAAAGGTGACCGGTACACAAACACTACGAACGTTCATGGAAAGGAACAAACGTCTTTGGGAAGCCTGATCCGACGATCGCAGGACAGGTTGTTTTCTGCGCCTCATGCTTAAATGAACTGAGGATAACCGCTCTGTGTGGACACTGATTTTGCCGGGCATCTTGAGTTGGATGGTAATAGGAGAGTCACAAATCCGATCAATTTACGATATCATGCTGCTCCCTACCATCATCCAGCGCCATCGCCAGCAAGCTCTTCTCGTTCTCCAATCGTCCCTTTGTCAATCTGCGCTGCCTATCCTGCGCGAAGTTGTTCGACAAAATGCCACAGACGAGCAGAAACAGACTCTATTGTTCTGTTTTCTTCATCCACCATCGTGCATATACGACGCGCCTTCAGAGACCCAAAATGTAGTCGTCTATGACTGTCTAAGCAAGGTTCCGGACTATGATGAAAGCTGGACTAGTCCGCGAGATTTCATTCTGTCCACTGTGAAGAGCTCTAGTACGCAAATCTTGGCTCGTTTGTATGCTCCTCTCAGAACCTATATCAGATTCAGAACACGTCCACGTTGTCATCGACTCTGTCAACACGATACTTTCTGATATAGGCAGTCCATCCGAGACTTTCAAGTTCATTCGGGATCTCAAAGAACTTGTTATTTCTCGTTCCAGTACGCGACAAATCTTCTTCACTGTCATTTGTACTAGCTTGGTTGACGAGTACTTACGTCTAGTTGATTCACATTTGACTCTTCATAT
>QLPD01000146.1:0-13835 GCA_003314085.1 Hymenopellis raphanipes
AGCCATGTGTCCAGCTCAGCAGGCCACATCATAGATCAGAGGACCCAAGTGCCAAGCAGGAGGTTAAAGGTTGAGCAGTTGAGAGTACGACACAAGCACTCAGAGTTGAAACATAGCCGACAGTTTCCAAATCTCCTGCTGAACGGTATCGTAGTAAGAATCGAAGAGATATGGGCTGGTGATATCGAAGCCTACCTCGGGGGTTTCAATACTGTATCGATACCGTTAAAAACTGCAGTAAACCCAAAGGGTATTCAAAACCTCAGGTTTACTTCACCCTACTAGGCCCAATAATTCCATGTTGAGTAGAATCTGATAGTGGTCCTCAAAGGCTCAGGACATGTCCGAGTCAATCCCTGCCGTTTGGTTTATTGGCCACATCAACAATTTTCATGCAAAGGAAGACCTCATACAGGTCGCACAAAATCAAAAAAGAAATCCACATTGCAAAAAAACAGCGACTGTATGGTACATTAATCCAAGAGAGAGCAGAGTGGTATCGATATCGAGTACAACGACAATTAGAGCACAACAGAATTCAATTCGCGAGTCCCCAAATCCCCGCCTTCCTCACACCCTCCACAAGCGCATCAACATTCCCCAACATCGTCCCCAGAATCTCCTTCTTCTCTTCAATCGTCCTCGTCGCCTTCCGCTCCTTAGGCTTCGCACTATGACTCTCCAGCGTAAACCCAGACCCCAACCTCGACAAACTCTTACTAGGCAGATGTCTCGACGGTCGAGCGCGCCCACCCGGTCCCTTCAGCGGACTCTCCGGCACAAACTCGACTTCTTTCAGCATGCGCAATGAGCGCGGGGCCGCGACGGGCGGAAGCGGGAATGAGCCCTCTTTCTTGGGGGAAGACTCGGCAGAGGATGGTGCAGTCGAGTGGGAGGACGTGACCGACGATGTAGAGCTGGACGATGTGGAGCGGGATGAGTGTCCGTCAGAGAAGGGGGTTCCGGAATTTGAGACGGAGTATGTCGAGGAGCCGTACCGCGACATGGGACGGTTGGGTGTGGCGTTGATGTAGGGCTTTTTGGAAGGAACGCGCATGGGAGTTGAGGGTACGCTTGGCACGGGAGTTGAGGGTGCGGTATCTACTTCGCGTCGAAGAGCATCGAGTTGCTCCGGCTGGGAAGAGGGTGTCTCGTCGAGGAGGTAGAAGTAGAGGAATTCTAAGCATTTCATTCTAGGAGGGGCTATTAGTACAAACAAAGTGTAGTGAGATGAGAATATACCTAACTTCGCGCGGTGTACCGGCGCGTTTTAGTATTTTGACGATTGCCTGGACACCATTGCAGTCCTCAAAGACGCGTAACGCGGGTGGGGAATCGACAAGCATGCATAGGAGTGCGTCCAGTACGACGGATGTTAATGGGGACGGTTCTGTGGCTTTGGATGGAGATGCGGGAGCTTCCGTAGAAGCAGACGAGGGGACGTGTCGCGATTCCAATAAGAGGTCAATGATGATCTGGGGAAGAGTTAGTCTCAAAGAGATCGGTATGGGTGGGTGCGCACCTCTAAGGAATACCGTCGTCCTAGAAAGTCTTTGGTAGGAGGGTGGAGCATTCCAATTCCTTGTATAAGAGACAGGGATAGCGTGATCTGTGAAGCGAGCTCGTCGTCGGCATCGCCACCCCTGTCTCGCAGCCTCTGAGTGGCCGATGCGACCCAAGGCAAGAGACGAGAAGGTACTATAAATTTGGGTCAGAAACCTGCAGACCCCATCGAGGTAAACGCGTACTATTGCACTCGAAGGTGTGCTGAAGGGCGACGAACAAGTCTAGAGCCTCTTTCCGCTGTACATAATCGGCCAAATGTCGCTCCAGTCGTTTCAAAGCAGCGGTTTTGAAAGCAGACGCTAAGCGAGGAGATAGTATCTGCGAGTATCTAGTTAGTACACATGTCAAACTGCCAAACGTTGGGCATGCCTCGTCAAGGGCCTCCTGAATGAGGTTTCGTATCGTCGTAAATTGTTCGTCCATGGAGGAATCAGATGTCATGTAAAATGAGCGTCGGTGTATGGCAGAGAATATATGTTTTTGACGATGGATGCAAAGAGTATGTTGGAATTATAATTGACTCCGCTGCTGTGCTTGTTTTCAAAGAGGGGCCACGTGACGGTTAAGTAATTTTCTCCAGACGACCACGACCATCAAGAGCAATGGCCTGTATTGTTCGCAGCGCCTTTGCTGCTCAGTCGCGGGGCATTCCACGCCTGGCGACACGCTCGCTATCTGCTGTGCCACGATGGACTCCAACTTCGTCGCTGCCCCGCCAAAAGGTCGCCCGCTACGCGTCGACCGACGCTCTCACCAGTCCCGAAGAACCACCGGCAGAGATAACGCCTGAGATTACAGACTCGCATACAGACTGGTCCAAGAGCTACTTTGGTCTCTCAGCAGAGCCGTTCGCTCCAGAAATTGCCCAAGTATTGCAAGAGCCTCTGGATCCGCTCGACATTGAAATGAAACCTGGTGAGTCTCCCGCGTTGATTTTGAAACAACGCCTCATAATGTTGTAGATGGCATGATTTATCTTCCAGAGATCAAGTACCGAAGGATTATGAACAGAGCGTTCGGTCCTGGCGGCTGGGGTTTGGCTCCCCGAACAGAGACAAATGTTGGAGCCAAGATCGTCAGTCGGGAATACGCTCTTGTCTGTCGCGGACGGTATGTACTCTTAACGCCCTTCAAAACTGAGTTCTGACTGGTGTCTTAGACTGGTCGCCATTGCCCGAGGTGAACAAGAGTACTTTGATCCCAGCGGTGTGCCTACCGCGACGGAAGCGTGCAAGAGCAATGCCCTCATGCGATGCTGCAAGGACCTTGGCATTGCCAGTGAACTCTGGTACGTCTACGCTTTGCGTGTTATACTCTACTAACCCTTTGCAAGGGATCCGCGTTTCATTCGCGAATTCAAAGCCAAGCATTGTGTAGAAGTATTTGCTGAACATTTGCCCACCAAGAAGAAGTAAGACTTCTGTTCACTTTTACGCTCATTCCACTAACGTTGTCGTAGGAAGAAGCTTTGGAGGAGGAAGGACCAACCCAAGTTTTCGTATCCCTACCAAGAGTAGAGCAACCAAGCTATAGTTATTACACTCGCATCTTGTACTCTGTCGTGTCAAAAGGTCTGGCCAGACATCTCATGTGATACTGGTCCAGACCATCTCACGGTCGTTACTTGTTCACCACGAACCCTCAACTCAATCAATTATTACCTTGCATACTGCACTCGTTTCTTTCGATACAAAATGCCGAACGCCCTGCAGCAGGTGATCACATATTTGCAGGCGGCACTCCGAGGACTCCGTTGTTCCCACCCGCCATCACTACATTTATACCCAGTCCGGTTCAACTGTGAACCATCTTCTTGAACAGTTACTCACAATGGCGCCCATTCGTACTGTACGTTGACTGTCTCCCGCAAGTCTTGATAACCAACCGAACACCTGATAGCAATGGACTCGTCTCATCCGCTTCGTTGCCGCCGAAACTTCACGCGTCCACATCGGCGAGCCTGTCGACGCTAAGCTCGATGGTGCGTCTGCTTATCTAGCGCTACGATAGAGAGCCTTAAATTCCAGTGAAATAGTCGGCCTTGCCGCCGCCAACGGCAAACCGATCAGAGCCTACGAGATCATTGGGTCTGCTCTGGATCCCGCGTCCCAAGTGTCGAAAAAGGTTCTCACAGTCAAGCAACTCTTGACGCCGCTATCCGGGGACGAGATAAAGGTCGTGCGGTGTTTGGGTCTGAATTACTCTGATCATGCGGTGAGCCTCATCTATGTGCTTTTCTCCATCCTTGGACTCATGAGGAATGTAGGCAGAAGCCAAGATGGCACCGCCAAAGTACGCGCATTGCATTAGTTTCACTCCTCTACATAACTAAGACGTGATTCCCGCAGATTCCCCGTCCTGTTCTACAAGCCCACGACGTCGCTCATCGGCCCGCTCGCGCCCGTGACGATCCCCCGCGTCGCGCAGCCGCCGAAGGAGCACCTCTCCGACTACGAAGTCGAGTTCACGATCGTCATCGGCAAGCCCGCAAGGGACGTGTCCGAGGCGGACGCGCTGGACTATGTGCTCGCGTACACTGGGGCTAATGATGTGCGTTCCCATTCCTCTTTTTCTCATATCATAAAACCAAAGCTCATTTCTCATTGTGCTATGTAGATTTCATTCCGAAAGCACCAGCTCGCGGTATCGCAGTGGGGCTTCTCAAAGAGCTTCGGTACGCCATAATCCATTCTCCCTTCCGCTGCATATGGCGCAATACCTCATGCTAATGTAAATTGTAGACAACACAAACCCCTTGGGGCCCTGTCTCGTCGCCGCCTCAAGCATCCCCGACCCCCAAAGGGTGCCGCTCAAATGCACCGTCAACGGCACCGTGATGCAGGACGGCTCTACAGCGTACGCCTCCATTCCTTCCTTCCATTCTTCCTCACCTCAAATGCTGAAGTGACCAAATATTCAACGTGCGCCAAACGATCGCGTTCCTCTCGCAGGGCACGACGCTCCAGCCGGGCTCGCTCATCCTCACGGGCACGCCCAGGGGCGTCGGGTTCGTGAAGACCCCGCCGGTGTATTTGAAGGACGGCGATAAGGTGGCGGTGTGGGTCGGTGGAGGGATTGGGACGCTTGTTAATGATGTGGTTGAGGAAGGGGCGAAGGCAAAGTTGTGATAGAGGTAAAGCAAAGTGTAATGCTCGGAATTTAAAGGGAAGAGCTGTTGTGTTTGTTACCTTGACTCTCTCGTCGGTTGGGCCTTTTGAAGATTGGATACACCAGATCATAGCGAAGGATTTGGACATTGATTCCGACACTTTTCATGATCGACTGGAGAGAGTTTCTTGCATGCCGTTTCGAATTGAGCTGAGAAACGGTATCCGTTCGAGGACTCTGATATCAGCCACTGTATCTTGTCCGTTCGATGTAAGTAACTGGAAAGAATCTGAGAAGTGAAAATCATCTCGAGTTCTCGTGTACATACATCATGCATACTATAACTTTTACATAAAGTGAGATAAATAGTACAGCAACAACAACGAAAAATGTCAACGCCTCATGAGCAGTACAGACGTCGTCAAAACACCCAAGAGACCTCCAAGGACACCAACAATTGTCCAACTCGTATACTCCTGGAACCGCTGCTCAAGAACAGCGGTAGTATTCGTACCAGTAACTCCCCGGAACGAATACAGCACCAGACCAGCTATAAACCCAATGATAGCATACGACAGAAACACAAGCGGCAGCGAAAACACCACATGCCGGCGCTACATATCATCATCATCATTGAGCATACTCTCCCCAATCAATTAAAAACGAGACACAACTCACCGAGACCATCAAAAACCCCTCAGCGCCCACCACACTCACAGCCCTCTCCGCGTCCGCCTTGTACCTGAACAGCGCCACAACCGTGGACGCCATCGAAAAGGCAGAAAAGAGCACAGCGACGAGCCCCGCAACGCGCGCGATATTGTCCAGCCCTGGCAAGGAAAGGAACGTCACCGACGCGCTCAACACGATCGCGGCCTTTTCACACAAACAGTGACGCGAAGCCTAACAAAGGGACCAAGGGGGACTTACCACAAAACAGGTGCACGCGCCGATGATGAGCATCGCCCCGGCGCCGCGCATACCGCCCTCCTCGTCCATGCGGTGAAAGTGCGAGCGCGTGTAGAATAGATATGGGATTCCGAGACAGAGACAGGAGATGAAAAAGTCGACCATGACCTTGCGTATGGGGTTCCGGCGCGCAGGCAGGGGCGGCGTGTTTGACGAAACCTTTGGAAGCGGTTTGTTGGGGCGGAAGTTCGTTTGGCGCCAGTGCACTATGAAATGAAGAAGAATGAACGTCAGACCAATTTACGAATGGTCAAGATTATACGTATACGTACAGACGCGAAGGAGAATGCGAGCGATGATCCGCGTCTGAATCACGCCTTGCATTCCAGCGTTTCCTTGATTATCTGTGTAAATTGACGGATTAGACGCGAGACGTCTGGGAGTTTGCGAACGACACGCACCACCGAAAGAGCGAATGAGGGTCATAAGCTCTTGGCATTCGTCTTGAGAGAACGGAGCCGGGATAGTACGCTGTGATGGGAGCAACCGTTCTGAACAAATATCATTTAGTCCAAGTCAGTTCAATTGCTTATAATAAAACGCACCTGTCCATGCCCACGTCAAGACATCCATCGCCTCTGCCTTGACGTGCGCCGGAATTGTCTCATGCGCAGGATGCGACTCCATAAACGACCAATACCGGTACTCCATATCCATAGCTAAAAAATCCAACATTAGCATAAAACATTCCTTATCATCACCAGTCACCTCACCATCATCGCCACCTTTAACCTTCAGCCTCTCCCCAGGCCGCTCACTCGACACCCTCCTCTTCCCGTGATCAACCCACCATTCGACTAGAGCGGTATCCCTCTTCTTTCCCTTGTCCTGCTTCTCGCACAGCCACAATTCCAAGCCGACGGGAGCCCCATCCTTGTACCTCTCAAAGTAGCCTGAGACAACCGTGAGCTTCTTGGCGTTGCGCAGGTCGATGTCAGTCGTGACGCGGAGTGTAGGGTGGACATAATACAACGACGCGTCAGGGAGCAGGTATTCAAGCCACCCAAGCTCGTGCAGACGGGGCGACGATGGTGCCGCCCAATCCGTAGGGGCATGAGCAGTGACAGGGGAAACGTTGACACGGGTTGGGTGAGGAGTGTCGAGGTATGATCCGTTTCCGGTAATTGTCGTCTTGGGGAGTAGAGGCCGTGTTTCGCTGAAAAAACCATGAGTAACTTGAGCTGTAGTCAGGAGAATATTCATACTCTGTGTCGAGAACAAATTGGGTCTGGGTATTGGGACGCAAGCTCTGGATGGACGGGACGGTCCGAATAGACCTGCGGCAGATGTTAGAAACGGACGATGGTTCTACGGAAAGATTAACATACCGTTGAGCAATAACGTCTTGTATTTCAGGGAAAGGCATCACGACAGCAGGCATCTCCTCTGCTAGCGGAGCCTCCTTGTGGATTTGAGGCCTTCAAACGGAGTTGTTGTTAATAAAGAACAAGATCCATGGTTAGGAACGCACTCTGGCATAGACGGCTGGAAAACGTCCTCTTCAGCTATGATAGTGATAGGCGGTACTGGATCAGCGAATGGGTCTTCGGCAGGCATCCTATAAATGTTCAGATAACATTTCAAGGGAGTGAGCGATACACGTACCGAACGGAGGGAGCTCGCTCGTGAGCAAGCCCATCGCCATTCGAGCTCGCAGCCTTGCCATAGTCGGACGACGAGTCGGCGGAATGGCCCCAAGTTGGGTCAAGGTCATACGTCGGCATTGTGACTGGTACTTCGTGTGGCTGGGGCACGGGCATCGCAGAAAAGGTCTGCGACTCCTCCTCCTCCTGCGTCACGTTGGGCGGCGGGGTGGTCTGGTTGGACAAATGCGCGTCCTTCTCTGCGTCTTCCTCGACCCTGGCCGGCTGACTCTCGCTGGCCGTGGACTCGACGGGAGGAGGTGGAGGAGGGGACAAGATGGATTCGTCGTCGGGCATGACTGCTGCGTCGATGATTTGGGTGTGAATGGAGGCCTTGTCTGCCTCTGGAGCGACACCGTTCGCCTCTTTAGCGTCGCCATTAGCCCCGGAAGAGACTGCAGCTGTTTCATCGACTGCAGGTTGGACTCGGGGGGCCTCCACGACGCGCAAATCCTCAACTGCTACTTCCGTGGTAGGTGGAACTTTGGGTGGTTTGATCGGTGCCTCCTCGACCTTTGGAGCTTCATCTGGCTTTGCAACTTCCTCGACGACCGACGCTGCGCGAGCCTCGTGAGAATGCATATCATCGGGCTCATCATGGACGATCGTCTGAGCAAGGGGAGATGGGCCAGCAGGCACGGGGGCGGGAGCGGCAGACTCGGCAGCTTCTCGAGCAGGCGACTCTGCTATGGGACTAGGGGCGGCATGTTCGGCGGGGGGAGCATGCGGAAGAACAAGTTGAGATGGAGCGTCAAGGTGCTTTACGGAGCCAGAATCAGAATGCACCGACGGCGTGCCCGGGCGCGCGATGGAAAGGATGGACGACGTCCTGCGGACGGCACTGCCCATACGGGAGCGGAAGGATCTTGGGCTTGGAGAACTCATCGCGCTTCACCTGATAATGACTTAACGAAGTGAATCGAACGGATGAGTAGATGGAAGTGTGGAGATTCCAAGCGCTTTAATATCATGGAAACAAAGTTTGCCTGGCGGAAACATCGTGTTCTGGCGGGCCATGATAAGATCGGATGTCGTAACTGAAGCGAACACGTTTTCGACATACGATGGGCTGCAGCTTGGTGGCCAGTTAATCGCACATTTTATCCGGATGATACTGATGGATGGACGTGTATCAGTGCTGGTTATGACATATTACGTTCGCCAGATAAAAGTGCCCCGTTTCATTGACCACTAACAAAAGAGGTGAATCATAATAGCGGTATCTGATTGCGACGTAACTTGCCTCATTTCAACGGGGAGGAAGTTGGAAAAGGACCGAATAAACATATCGGGAAATGCACATCTACCTCTCTGATGCAGTCGAGTTCCGAGTTAATTTGCGCAGTCGCGAACAAGCTGCATGGTTCAATGAATCACCGAGAAGCAAGAGGAAGCAAGGCGTGTGCTTAAATTAACCAGTCAGCATATACTAGCACAACCGCGAAAAACATTACAATATTAGGACTTCACAGCGCGCCACTGCCATCGTCGTCTCCGTTATAGAGCTGGAGAGCATGGTGGTGGTGAAAACGCAAGTGATCGGAGTTCCAAAGTGCTCCGCCCTCCTACTTATTGTGCCCGGTCGCCTCTATTCCGCTATTCGCGCCTTAGCTGCCTTCCAATCTATAAAGAGCAGTTATGAAATCGCGTCTTTAGGGCTAGAGTCATGCTTTTACCAGTATTAATGATTCAACCGTTTTGAGCTGACTGCAACCTCTGTAGACTGACCTAGAGCCTTTTCATCTTCTTCTTACAGCCCTTACTTAAATGCTTCACTGGCTAAATCAACTCCCATCCAAACGCGATGACCACCTGCAGATAATCACCGTTGCAAAGCTGCTACCAGACTTACTAGCACGCCCATTCTTATTATCGCTCCAATGGTATGTCTGTTTATTGTTCCTTCAACATGAACAAGAACGCGCGCTATCGCTTTGTCGCTTTTGTGGAATACAATAACCAGAACAATTTTCAGAACAATTGCAGAGCGGCGGTGCGTGATGGCATCAATCTCCCTCTCTTGTTCTTCTAAAATCACGCTTATTTAAGTCAACAGCTCGTTGACCTCTGACCTTTCCCAAACAATGCGCTCTCTCCTAGCGTCTACGATTTTGGGATTGTACACGGGATGGCCCGTTTCTAGTCACCCTCACCTTCGACTGTCGCCTATGCCAATTCGGTGGCGCTGGAATGACTTTGATAGGAATGAGATTCGCGCTCCTCCTCACTGTCGCCACTCGGCATCAGACAGTCTCCGTCTTAGAAATGCGACCGACCGATTCCTGATCCCTTCATCCTGCATCCTACGTGCTATAATGTCCACGACCCGAACGCTACGCCACCTTGCACACCTCGCCATCCGCCTTTATAACTTCGTAGCCTCTTCTCCTGGCCCTCATGCACTCGAGTTGATACCTCCGTCGCCTATTGTCGCCCCAATCGAATGTACTGCTCCTTGCGACGCCAAAGAAGAGCTTCCAGACACCGACAGCCCCGTTCATCTAGTTTCCAGCTCCGAGATTGAATCGCACCATACTCTTCGATATCTCAACGACTCGTATTCAAGTGGTCCGGACCATCGCCACGATGATACTGCCACAGCGTCTCATCGAGCCGTCGATTTCGACTTGCCAATTGTTCTCTTGCAAAGATCTGCGCCGAGTCTCGAGGAGCATTCTCCCCCTTCTCCGCTGTGTTGCGACTCAGCTCCTTCATCTAGTAGTCTCACAATCGACCGGCTTGCTGTCGACTACTATCCCAGCCCTCCCGACTCGACACTTGCTCGGCCCTCTCGCCACTCCCGCAAATCCGTCGACCGCAACGACGAGCCGAAACCTCCTCCTGTTGAACTCCAAGTGACTTGCAGCACCGATGGCCTCGTCGTATTCACACTAGGAAACATCGTCTATCGTCAGCTCCATGGTGTCATGCCATTCAAGAGCTGTGCCACCGTGTATTCGGCGCAGAACGAGGCCACCGGCCAGCTGGTGGCTATCAAGCTGTTCACGGAAGCTGAGCCTTACAGGAGGCAAGAACAGGCGGCGTTGCAGTTTCTTTCGAAGAATCGTCGGAATGGGAAAGAAGGGTATGGTTTTGTTATTGAGCTGTTGTGCGCTGCGGAGAGAGGGGGGGTGCAAAAGTTTTTTATTACGGTATGCTCGTGCTCTGGGTGATTCAATGCGATGCTGACTTCAAGCTGTAGCCCTTGTATAAACAGGATCTATTCACATATTTGTCCGAGCTTTCTGAGAACCTCAACGTAGAGGTTGTTAGGATCTGGGCTGCTGAACTTGTACGCGTCACCTCTCCTCATAAATATAACAGTCCTAACACCTTGAACGAACTCTCAGCTCTCCGCCCTCAAATTCATTCACGAGTCCGACTGGGCGCATCGCGACCTCAAACCCGACAATGTTCTCATATCCCAATTTGACCATGTCTGTATAACGGACTTTGGGCTGGCCACGCGGATGACGGCGGAGAATCATCGCGGTGTCAAGATTACAGGAAAGGACTCTTACGTGGGCACCCCAGGGTATTATTGTCCTGAAATGACGGACGGGGAAAGGAGGTTTATCAAGTTGGAGGCGGCGGATGTTTGGGGGTTTGGTGTTATTTTTTTGCAGATGATGATGGGGAGTTTATGTGTGAGTCTTTTGTTTGGAAATTGTTCTGTGGCTTATTCGATTTTCCCTTTTTACTTAGGATCTGGAGAGAGCGGAACGCGATGGGTGGAGGGTTGTCTTGGAAGATCATCGTGAAACGATTATGGAGAAAGAGCCTGCGACATATGATCTTCTTAGCAAGGTGAGCATTCCTTCAAGGATATTCGTTGTAGTTGTACTTAACGTAGCGCCACAGATACTTGTTAGCGATCCCTACGATCGTTACGCAATAAGTGATATCAGAGACCATGAGTTTTTCGAAGCGATGTCAGTTCTTCTATCTCTATCTGACAAGCATTATAGTCTAAAGCTGATATGATTCTAGCATCTGGGAAATTCTCGATAAGAGCGCCACACAGCCCTTCCCTTACCTGTTACTGAAGGTAGCTAGCCGTAGACTACAACTGAAGACTCAGAGAGAACGTAATATCGGATAACTCTAGTCTATTGATAAACATATACCAATCTAACTGTGCTTCTTGTCGACTTCAGCGAGTCGTTAATGACCGGATCCTTCCTTCCTCCAAATCCTTTATACAGTCCAGGGTACAATGTACCCCGATACCATCCGTATTATTCATCTCCTGTATATCCCGCTCCGATGCCAATCAGACTACAGTTACCAGACCCATATGGTCAAGACCAGAGACGTATTCCGAAGCAACATATCCGCGTACACGATATACAACATAACGGGGGAATGTCAAATGGCTTTGAGTGTGCGAATACTTGGCCAGTTGAGTTCATGCGACGTGAAACAAAGTGCTCTCGAAGACCGTTCCATCACTCTGTCGGTTTGGCGTACTTTGCGAGCCCATAGACTATTACTCTTCTATCATGTCCAGGCTGCCGTGTATTGCCCACCGCCGCTCAATTTCGAGGCTAGGACGCTGCGGATCACCTTGTCCTCGGTGCCATAATGGTTAAGATGATAACGTCAGATATGTTTGGGCAGACTACCGTCCCTTCTGGAGGGAATAGCAGCGTTTGGAAGTATGCTCCATCCTCGCTACTACTGAGACTTACAGAAGAGGTGTATGAAGATATATGTTTTGGTTTATATCAAACATGTATCGGCCATGTCCCCCAATGGATTCGGAGCGTCCTTGTAGGAGCCAATAGTGGAGGAAGTAAAGGTATCTGCGCTCATGTCGCCTGAACTTTCAAAAATGCCGGGGGAGAGCTCGACTCCTTGTGAGCCAGCATAACGAACGGCCAATCCCGATACTCTTTTTAATCTAGTACTCGAGGTTTTTTCGATACACCGAGTGGAATTGCTAGTACGGTTTAAACTTCCTTGAAGCCTTCAGTTTCTCGACCTTGGCCTTGTCGTTCTCCCAGTTGCGTTTCAATTGCATAAGTTCTGCGAAGACGTGTAAGAATCTATTCAACAGGAGGACGACTAGAGACTGACCATGACGCTGCTTGTCTGCCTTTTGGAACGCGTAAAACTCGCTCTTTTCCTTGGGCTCCTTTTTCTTCCTCCTCCCACTCGTGCTCGTTTCGCCGGTCTGCTGGAAACGCTTGCTTGCAACGGCGACGCCCCCTCCGAGCGTCTGGCCGTACGCGCCGCCGCGAGTGACGAGTGTGAACCCTTCGTCGTCGACGATGGCTTCGCCCTTGCGGTACTTGGCTTTCTGCTTGGCCTTGGCAAGCTCGAATTCGTATAGATCCATGGAGGAATCTGCGTAAGCGCGCACGGAATCTAGCGGTGGACGGAGAGATTGGTGGAAGGTGAGATAGTGGGATAAGCCGGTTGGCTCTTCGTTGTTGAGAGGCCAGGAGCGGGGTTTTGAAGGAGGGATGAGGGCGCGATCGAGTGAGGAAGAGTCGAGAAAAATGATGTGTGCGGATTGGCCTGTCCGCCGGAGTTTTCGGAGGGGATGATGGGGAAGAGGAGTGACGGTTGGTGGTTTTGGCTGTTTGGTTTTATTCAAGCGGCGTCGTTTGGATTGTGGTTCCTCGGCTTCCTGAGGCGCGTCCTCTTCGTCCTCCATGGCGCTGTCACTTTCACTGTCGCTATCCACATCATCGTCGGCTTGTTTTGTTGCATCAGAATCGAATACGACTCGTTCGATGGTGCCAGCTGATTTGAATAATGAGGATAGTTCGCGTTCTGTAGCGTCTGGTGGGACGTTTACGAGGAAAAGGGTGCGGCCGGTTGGCCATTGTTGGTTGAGGCCGGCTTTTTTGGAGCCTTCGTGACGCCGAGCGTAGAGGTAGTGGGTGACATTGGATGTGTAGACGATGGGGTGGACGGTGAATCCGCCGACTGTGGAGGAGGAGGAAGAAGACGCCATGGGCGAAATTTGATTGACGAGAAAGATTTACTGATCGAATATGCCGACTGTGCCGAGCTAGTCTGCCGCCACTGCAGTAGAAGAATGTTGATTGTTGCGCGTTCACTGGGGGTGAATCCAATCATTTTATTTATGTGCGACATACAGACAGGTCTTTGATTGATTTTTTGGACCGGTCCTTCGCAATGGAGATGGCACCATCAAACATGCTTAATGGCAACCACGAAGGCAGATAATTCGACAACATTCCGTCAAAATGTCAGTACGCCGGAGTCCTAGGGCTTGAATGATAATCAACTCGCCATGCACGAACGCCACAGACATTCGGTCAACTTCTTTCGTTTCCCTTTTCCTCTCGAAAGAGACTATCAGTCGCGGGCCGGTATCCGAATGATTGATTTAAGTGTTGAAGTGATTCCACCCTCAGTATTACACGCTTTGGCCTGTTCACAAGTGTTATATACCCTCACAAAGTATTTACAATGCTCGTTAGGTCCGAAACAGGGACCAAAAGGGCTGCACGAAGACCACGACCTAAGACTTATGATCGAGAAAAAATAATTCAATTTCACCTTTTTGGGAAT
>QLPD01000147.1:0-42566 GCA_003314085.1 Hymenopellis raphanipes
TCTACCCATGCTCTCAATGACGTCATCCCTCCCATCCAGCCCAATTGGGAATGCGCTTTGGAGGCCCTACTACTTTAGGCAGGTGGGCTCAGAATTAGTTTTGGGCCTCTTATTATAAGGATCTGGGATACAGCTCGGAATGTATTTCAGAGCTCTGCTAGGAGAGCTAGGAATTAGTTTTGGGTACAGCATTGGGTGGCGTCCTCAACCAGACCATCGATCTTCCCATCCATTCATAGGAGTTTGATGTCGCGCCCATTGCACTCCTCTCCCCATCTCAGCGAATATGCCCCGTCCGCTTTCCCTCTTCCAGCCAGTATTCCCGATAACACCAGTACTCTTACCCTGCCAGCCAGCTTCGATTGGATCACCTTCGCGCCCCCGCCCAATGAGTCAACCTCAGCGATGACAATGGAGCCGTGGAAGATCCCGCGTACCTTCTCGGCCAGCGGTATCCAGTCTGCCTCGAGCATGCATGGAAAGAGCTTTACTCCCTCCTCACTGGCGCCGCACGCTGGGTGAACCGTGTGATCAGCCACCGCGCGAGTGTGCCTGAGCTCTGGGCGGACTTTATCTTCATGGCACCGATGTTCATCACGTATTACTGTACTCTTTGAATCAATTCGTCAGTCACACGTCACAGCCGAAAAAATCTGACACTGCTACGAATTTTCCTTTGATTATTCTGATTTTTTGGAATTTCTCGAAAGTCGGAAATTCTGACAAATCTGACGAATTGATTGAAAGAGTACAGTATGATGCTGCAGTCCAAACACGAGGAGCGTCGATGCACATTGTCATTCGGACAATGCGGATGCGGGGCCGTGGTCGCATCTGTGAACCAGTAGTGAAAAGCACGGGTACGGGTTACCCGGTCCGGGTGCGGGTCGGGTGATGTCTCGGGTGCGGGTCGGGTCTCGGTCCGAGTACCCGCCGGGAACCCGGCAACCCGTTCTTACCCGTGCACAGTTGGCGTTAAACATCGGCACGAGTTGCAGGTGCCAGTCAGTACTTTCCTAGAGGTAGATTTGTATTTTATATATTTTATCGAATTTATTTCAGCTCAAACGAGGACAACGGCATCCTGAAACGACATTGCGCGTTGTATTTCTGGACCGGCGGCGTTAGCCGAGCAGTCCGGCAAATGCCGGATAACGATCGCATGGTGGCGATCGCATCTCTCTGCCTCTCTCCACCACAGCACGACGTTCGCGTTGCGCTCGTAGGCTCCAGAAAAAATTCTGGGGCTTGTTTGACATGTTCTTTTGACTCTTGCTTGCTTTCTGTGTTCAGCTTGGCGTTGCGCCAGCCACTGCGCCCTCGGATGCTTTCCGGGGTGTTGCCTGGTGTTCATCTGCGCGACGCACCAACGCGACCACGATTCTCTCCGCGTAAGCCCTCTGCATGAGGCTGCAATACTCAGTAATGGGTTATACGGCCGCAGGACGTGTCGTTGACGCGGTCGTCGCCCTTGGACATGTTCCGGCTTCAACGACGCGACAAACTCGCTGCCACCTTTGGGACAGGAGCAAAAATAGTGTAGCGCTGTCTGCTGGCAGTGCCGCGCATCTCACGTATGTTTGTTTCTCTTTTTATGGGATGTTAATCATTGGTTTAGCACTGGCGGCGGCGTCTTGCAGCCAACATAACATCATTCCGCCTCCCTTTACCTCCCTTCACCTCTCTTTACCTCTCCTACCCACCTCCCGGCCCACAACTCTTTCGTCGCTGGTATGCGGTTCGCTCTCTTGAGCTTTCCGCGCCGCGCCGAAAAGACACCAGCGAACGGGTAGCGGGATACCCGTTCCCCGTTTGAGACCCGCGGGCAAAATTGCGGGTAACCCGTACCCGAACGTCGGGTGCGGGTATGGCATCGGGTTCGGGGCGGGAGTGCTCGCGAGCACCCGTACCCGACCCGTGCTATTCACTATGAACCAGCTTACGGTTCTGCGACAAGACTCGGCGACAAAGAATCAATCAGCGGAATCGGGTACGGCGTATAGCATCACTGAGCAGACAATCATAATACCTTTGCCATAGTCGAATAGATGTGATTCTTTGACTGTTTCTTGTTTGGGTGTCAAGCGGTATGCGATAGGGAATATCACTGACTGTTCGTAACGAATGAGCACAGATACCTTTTTCTACGACCTATGAGTCTCCAGCTCTTTCAACTGTTATACACTTTCGCCCCAGATGCTTGCGAGAAGCGGGCGGTGAGAGTAGCCTCAAGCAGGACTGGCGCTTTGATGCCAAAAGATTTGCAGATGAATGCCTACATGTCATTCAGGTTTACAACGTTGAATCAGGGCTCCTTCACTCGTTGTATGCCAAGGTCCAAACAGGCTTTGTTCTCAAGTGCGATAGGGGATGTTATGTACAGTAAATGGTGCAGCAAACACGGGGAAGGGGAGTGAGTATAAATACAGTATCGTATCAGTCATCTAGGTGGTATATATATGTAGTGCGCGAAAACATTGGAAAGCATTTCGAAAGCATTGTCATAGCACGGAATGGGGCATCATGCAGGTGGGTTTCTTCCCTCTAGAGGATCTCGGAGAGCGATTTATCAGGAAAGGGTATCATTCGCTAGGGATTGATGTAAGTTTACTGATGATCATCCATCACGATTCGACCCACCATTTCGTCTTGATCTGCTCGCGTCCCCAAGCTCATCATTGAGAGCATAACATCTTCCTTCTCCTGTCTCTCATCATTACGCTAGTGAAGAGAGCGCAATGGCATTATCCTCTGTACACAGTCAATGTCGTAAGCCCGGAGCCACAAAACGTAGGGACGGACGCACCATTTTCGGGATCAAGAGTGCATGCCAAACAATCCTTGACGAAAGCGGATCGGCGGGGACGACGCAGAGGGATCTGCGCAGCGGCGCTACAGCGATGGCTACAAGAATCCACGAGTCTATAGTTACCTGCACCGTGTCCTCAATCTCCTCGATCTTCCCCTCCAGCTCACACGCCTTCGAGCAGAGACCCCTCCATGTCTGGAGGAACCGCAGGCCGTGCGTCGCATGGTGCCTATTGGAGAGCTCCTCAGCGTCCTCCTTAATTCTAATGCCAGATCGGTTAGATATAGGATGAGAATGAGGGAGAGTCACGTACTGCTTGATACGAGGGATGTAGCCGAGTATTGTGGGACTATCCCAAGGATACGTGTGCTGGATATAGTCACCAGCGACATTACAGCGTTCGACAATGGCGCTCCCCATAGTTGAAGGCCACATGTATTCCGGTAATCGCCGCAGAAAGGGAAGGATAATGGTGATTGCGACGATGATGAAAATTATGGCCCGGATTATGTTCGCGATATCGAAGGAAGTGACTTCCTGAGAATCGGTAGTGGTGGTGGTGGTGGTGGCCATTTGGATGAATGCTGGGGGTTTAAGGGAAAGGGACGCATTGGGGGGGTTCAAGGTTTAAATATGCATGAGCGAGCACTGCTGAGATCTCAATGGGGATCGAAAGTGGAAACCGACTCGGCTGTGAAGAACCAAACAACTCGCGAACCGTTTCCTCGAGAAGGAGAGCTGCTTGTCGAGTTCCTGGCATTCTTTGTTTATAAGATGATTTCGCAGTTATTGAGAGTTCCGAGGTCCCATCCCATGAATATATCGAGATCGCACTCGGACGCAATAATGGATGGATGATATTTGTTCCAGAGAGAGAATGGCGCAGATGAACGTGCAAGCATCTATAGCCTATAGTTGGATGAGAATCATTGCTACACTGATGGTGGTCGCAGCGCAGAGAGTACGCTAATGGTGGGGTGATGATGGAGAGGGTAAAATCTCATCTCGTGGTGATGGAAGGAATGAAGAAATCAGCAGTAACACAGTCACGCGCGAGTGATGCAGGCTTTCATCGACAAACGTGATACGTTTTGTGCTTCTACGAGGCGCGCAAATTAGCAGCTCGTCGAGTCGACATCGCGAAAGAGTACGACAGCTCGGGGGACCAGCACACCGGTGATTTCTCCTTCATATTTATATCCATCAACTGCTAGAATACTTTAGCGCGAAAGAAGAACGCACCTCGAGGCGGAACAGATTTCGGAGATAGTACCCAAAAATCGCGTCGCGTATAATTGGCGGAGTGAGGTCCGTTAAGGTTTGAGTATGAAATGCCTCGGAATTTGAAATGCACTGTGAGTATATATATTCTTGCTCCCTTAGGCCTCTCGCCTCGACGAGCCACACTGCCCATTAGCAAGGCAAACTCTTTCCCCCGATTCCCTCGGTCGCGCCTCAACCAATCGCTATGCGTACTGCGGCTACGTAAATCCAGACGATCCTTGTTGTGGTTCGCGTTCAACTTGAACTTGTCGATCATGATCACGGTTTGCGTCATCAAGCAGCTTGAAACTATGAAAGAGGCCGCGAGTTTACAGTTATCATGTAAACTCAAAACATTCTCATTAGAGGACTTTTTTGCTCCAATACCCAAGAGTAACACGAAACAGAGGAGGGGGAGACCAATGGCTCATCCGAGGACCTAAATAAGTTCGGCAGTGCTACTTCGCGTATCTAAGATTGACTTGGTACCTGGAACCGTCGTGGAGTTTTCTTGGCCCGCCGCATGTCTGCACCGTGTTCTTTTGTGCTTCTTTCCATTCCCTATTCTCTCTCATTCCTCTCACGCTTCCCTGCTTTCCCATTGCCATTCTCTGCCAACTCTGCCCCCTCCCCCCCGGAATCATCACTGTGCTCCCCAGAGGTGTCGACTTCAGAAGAGTGAGAAGTTGAGCAGCCAGGACAGCCAGGGCAATGTTAAGAGCAAGCCCCAAAGGAGCGCTGCGGACTAAAGAAGTACGGAGGGCTCTCTTCGTGAGAACTGTGAGTACACATCATGGCGGAGGGACTTCCGCCACTAATACTGTGTTCCACAAGTCTGTCATATTCACAGTTGTGTCCGTACCGGAGCATCAATGCTTCGAAATTCCAGAAATTGGCTGTCGTCGAGATGATAAGATGTCTTGTAGACACAGACAGGAGCTACATAATCGTAATAGTAATTCTAATCAGCCAGGGAGGGAAGGTGGACCCACACCAGCACTCGCGGCGGGTGGCAGCCGATCTTCAGCCAGGTTAACGACAAAAGTTTAAATAATTCATTGTAAGGCATTCAATGGTCCATAAACATTTGTGTGACGATGAGTATGGTACGGGATGTAATGGTAGACGAACATGGGGAAGGGGCTCTTGGGGATCGCGAGGTATCTAAGAGCGGGGAAGGGTAGGGAGTAATCACGAAAACAGGGAGAACATTTGGAAAACATTTAGACAGCATTATCATAGCACGGTTTATCGGTGTTTGTCCCCTTCAAGCTCTTCACGAGCAATCTACGGGAATTGGGGTATCATTCGCTATGAATCGCTTGGTGTCAGTTGAGAGACAACAGTCCATCACGTTTTGACGTACCATCTTAACATGCTTTGCTCGCATCCCCCACCTCGACTTTGGGAGCAAGTGTTCCATCGTTGGGATTACGCAGGAGAAGAAAGTAGGGATAGCGCAATCATGTTTGCGTTTGCTATGGATATATATAAGACTGCAGACCAAACACAAGGATAAAACAAGCGACATACTACCAGTTGCCATATCATTAGTCGTCCATGCTGCCTGATTCTTGATAGCAGATCGGCGACGAAGCAGATCCCGGACCTGCGCGCAAAGAAAAGCTGAGCGATGGTGCAAGAAGAGCCAAGTCGGTCTTACCTCGGGAATCGCCTCGATATCATCTATCTCGGCCTCCAACGCACTTGCTTTCGAGTACAGTCCCTTCCATGATCGGACATAAGGAAGGAGACCAGAATGGAAGGCCTTGTCATGGTCCTCACATAGTTGATGAGCACTTTCCTGAAGGCTATGCAGGACATGAGGCCACTGGGAAGGCTGAAGACGACGAGACGACGTACTCCATGACTCTGTTGATAATCCCAGACGTGCTGCGCGTGGAAGCGACGCTTCGAATCTCAGTGTCGGCCATGGTGCATTGCAACAGGACGCCCTCGATGATATTCGGGGGCCACAACGGTGTAATCGCTGGTAGGACGATCGATGCGACGTTCAAGAGCAAGACGAGGATGATGAGAACGTTCGTGATCTTCCAGAACCCATTTGGGGAGGACTGATCGACGCATAGTTCTACAACCACGACTGGACGGTCCTTGAGGATCTGACTGGCATTGATATCGTCGAGCATTTTGGCTGATGATAGTATAAAGGAAAGAGCTTAAACCGCGGTGCTTGTCTTTTATGCATAGAAAGCCATTAATTTCTATTTGGACTTAAGCTATGCTAGATCTCATTGGCGCGAACACTGGATTATAAGCCGCTTTTCTGGGTCAATCAAAGAAATCCAGGCATCGTCCGGCAACATCCGAACCTGCGAGGATGCCACTGGTTCCTTGCTTCTTTCTGTTCCCACAATCCCTCCGCTGTTCCTCTCGCATCCCCTTCGTCCCCGGTTCCTCTTTAGGATTAGAGCTGTGCCTCACTTTAGCGGGCCCATCAGAACTGTTTGACAGTCGATACTGTCATCTGGGCATCCAGCGCACGTCAAAAACGAGGATTCATCAAGGAACAGGTGGATTTTCGCGTTAAGCTTGATGAGACTAGCAAAGTGCAAACGATGTTGTGCGACTCGTTACGCGGACTGTCCCAACATTTTTCGCCAGGTTGGAGCCAGTTACGGAGTCGAACTCGAGTTGTTGGGACCCCTCGTTATCAAGATAGACGGCCGCCAGATTGATGCTTATCGTCCTCGTCAGATGCCTGTCGCGGTGGAGCGCGTCGATCACGTGCATGACACGTGAAGGTGCTCCTGTTTGAGTCGGTTTCATCTCTTCTCTACCACCATTGCCTCGTAACCATGCCCTATACAGAAGGAATCATCATGATGGCGCAAAATCTCCTCCGGGAGACCGCCAACAATCCAAACATGGACGTGAACCGTTTCTACATGCTCTGGAACGCCATCCTGAGCTATCACTTCCCCCCCACCGCTGGATACGGCGTAGGCCTCGAGCACTCAGGCGATCTCCAGCATTTAGTCGTAAAATTTATTGGGGCGTCGGAAAGCATTGTGCTTGTCGTAAATTTGAAGAAGCCACTCGAGGATACAGAGGAAGGGCGCGAAGATGCCCAAAAGGAGCTGGTGGAGTTTGTCGAAGACGATGTGGATATTGGAGAAGAATTTGGCACTATCTATGCCATTGCTGGCATTGGCCTCTCATGGGCTTCCTTCACCATGCAGGTGACCGATCCGCAGGACATTGAACTTATCCATGGGTGGACAAGCAACATTACTGCTGCTGCTTCCTTCGACCGTATGAGGAAACTCGCTCGCATCATTGATCATCTGACTGGGGCTAAACGGGAATAGGCCCGGTCAGTAGCTATCTGTCCACTTTCGTTGCGAGTCGTGCTCATGCATTTTTCTTGTAGTGAAGATGAGGATTGTGGATTCGGTCACGTAGCACAGATTCCGCTTACTGATATATTCAGTATGACTAGTGTTTAGCGGGAGAATGGAATGCATACTGAGATACATGGAGCTCCATTACAAAAAACAGTAGGTTTGCACTATTGGGTCTGTCCTAAGTGTTCATCTGTACACGCAGGGTGCAGCGGGCCTTAGCAATTCAGCTGGGGCATCACTTTGGATATTGGATTATGCGCTCTTTGCGTGAGCAGGTGTAGGGGAATGCACGTCATGGCGACGTGCTGCTAGTACCACATGGAGTCGGCAAGAGCGAGATTGCCGAAAGGGAAAACAAGTGAGTCCAAGTCGAACAGGAAAGAAATGGTTCGAGCTATCGTACAATACGGTACAAGCCAGCTACCTATAACCTGTGAGTAAGACTAAGAATACAAGGAGATATACCGGGGAACAGCAAGAGAAAAGTGGCCGTCTAACATGGAACGGTCCACAAGGTAGATCAACAACGCGTCTTGAACGCGTCCAGGCAACGAAGAGGCAAGAAGAGAAAAGGGAATGCTGACAAAGCGTGATGCAATCACGCTTCCCGTCACAGCAGTTTCCTCCTCTTCCTTTCTTACAGGACACAAATCGGCGTCTCCAACGTGTTCTTCCATGAAAGTGTTGGCTACAAGTATAGTATCGTAAGTCTACCTCATCTTCAGTTCAACAAGTACTCGTATTTAAATTGACCTTGCAAAGATCCAACCCTCTGAACTGACTCGTTCCATTTTGGACGGATCACCGGTCTCAGAACCACGTTCAACCACAATACTACACTTCAGTCATCGCCGCTGAAGCGACCGGGAAGAATGGCACCACACGCAAATTATAGAAACCCTCGCGTGGCAGTTCTATGAACATAGCCATCTCGTCCGGGCTGTCTTCACCAGCTCTGAAGCCTCTTTCGGGAATGCGACGCGTTCTAGGATACATATAGACCTCAACTTTGTGGGGGATCTGAACATAAAGCGGAAAGCACGAGGCGTCTACATTGCGTATGATCTCTCCGTTTTCTAGTGTCGACTTTCCGTGACGCGTCTTTTCTAGTTATGACAAACTGATAATCGCGGTCGGGTCCACGTCGAGGATCCCTGGGTTGGAGAATTGTTTCTAGCTCAAGACTATTGGCGACGCACAGGCTTAGGCTATTCGACGACGCATTCTGGACAGCTTTGAGATTGCAAGTCTTCCTACGACATCTCCGGATGAACGAAAACTCCTACTCAGTTTTGTTGTCTGTGGAGGTGGTCCTACTGGTGTTGAGACAGCAGCGGTATGATGCGCTCCGCTGTTATTGGTGATTATCTCTGAGTAGCTTTATGGCAGGAAATCTACTCTGACTTGTATCAGAAGACATCATGAAATATGTATGGCCTATCCTGCTTTATCAAGCTTGAGGCTAACGCACTTTGCAGTACCCCAAAATCTGTCGTATACGAAGTTGCTCATCAAACGGTTGAATACAGGGTGAGTTCAATGTGGCGTCGAAAGCAAGAACTTGACCATAGACGTTCACAGGCAAGCGAATAACGCTGATGGGCTGACCTGGGATGGTCAGACATACGGACGCATTGGAGCTCATCTTCAAATCGAAACTTCTTCGATTGATCTTGGGTTCAACATTACGCAGACTGAAGCTGTCCTTGTCTCGTTCCGATGACGAACGTTCCCTTGTTGTGGTCACCTGCATATGATTTCATAGCAAGGTACGAGGCTCGCGTCGAATGCGAAGAGGCACTTCCAGTTTTGATTCTCTGCATGTGGAAGGAACTCCCATTGACGGTCTCGTCCTGTTTTCTATGACCGTGAATCGCTTTGCTATGCGAAGAGACACTCCCAATTTTGATTCTCTACATGTGGAAGGAACTCCCATTGACGGTCTCGTCCTGTTCTCTATGACCGCGACTCGCTTGCTTCGCTTCCCTCCTCATAGGGAGATCACAGGACACATTTCTCGCTATAAGAATAACAAGGATGGGTCTCGTTTCGCCATCATACTCCTGCCCCAATTCCCTTGTCTCAATGAGAGTTCTTCAGCTCGTTTCGTACGCGTTCTCAGCTTTGCTGTTGACTTCTAGATCTGTGCAATCATGTTCAATGACTGCCACTGTAACTCTATCACTCTCTGCTCCTTCCAATGCGCCCACCATATCTCCGTCACTGGTATCCCTTTCCATCGAGGCAGGCAGGTGGACCGACTGGGCAGGCACGACGTCTCCAAACCAGTTCACGTACAACGTTCTCGACAACTTGAAAGGCCTGACCGGCGTACCACCCCAAATCAGGATCGGTCAGACCACACTATGTTCGATTCGAGTGTTCAGGTACGGATCACTTTGAACCTCCCACCATGATCTCACCATAATAGTTTTCGACTGCCACATTTCCCGATTCCACGGTGGATTTTCCTTACCCAGAAGCGCTTAACGTCAGCGTAGGCGATGGGTACTACCAGACTGCTCAGTTCTTACCGGCAGGTGCGTCATGGCCCCTTCTAAGCCCCCATGTCACAGCGAATAACCGTAACCTTTCGAATAGGCACCCACGTCGAATGGGGCTTGAACTTGGGCGCCAACAATATCGCTAATGCCGTCCTCCAGGCTCAGTCGTTGATGAAAGCATTCAACAGCCAGGAAATGAAAACAGCGGATGTGGTTCTCGATTTCATCGAGCTGGGAAATGAGCCGGATGTGTACGCCTTCCACGGGTTGCGGCCCAGTACTTATAGTGCTACCGATTATACTAACGAGTAAGTCAGGCTCCCAGTCTTTGAAGAAGAAGATTCAGAATGCTGATGATTTTCTGGTAAGGTGGATCACAATGGCTATGAATGTGTCTCAGGTGGCTGGGATCACTGGTCACTCTACGTCGCACACCAAGTTTCTAGTAGGCGGCTTTGCAGGCTTTCCTGGCCTTACTCTGGAAGACTTCTCTCCTCAAGCGATATACGCTGCTGGGATTCTCGACTCTGCACCTGGCAAGTTCATCACTATGTATGTCGGTTTCCTGTCCCTGTCAGTGTCTAGATGCGATAAGTTGACTCGGCGGGACATGAAAGCTTTTCTCAACACCACTATTCGGGATCGTTCCTTGTTGGAGATACGAAAGGAGCTTTGCAAGATTTGATGTCAAAGGCGACTATTCGAAGCAATTTGTCGACGTTTGAACAGGATATAGAGGCGACGCATGCGAAGGGTCTCGAGTATGTCCTGGGAGAAACGAATAGCATTCCTGGCCATGTGCGTCGATTCGATCATCCAATGTTCTGTAGGCGGTTTCGGTCTAAGCACTTTTCAGGGAGCAGCCGGAGTCAGTAACACTGCTGGAGCAGCGTTGTGGGCCCTTGATTATACTCTTTTTGCGTGAGTTTAGCTGCGGCAAACCTCTCAGTTCGCCAAAGTTCACCGCTGACTAGTGATAACAACTCAACAGAACGCAACTAGGCATATCCAGGGTATTCTTCAATGAAGGCATTGGCTATAATTATAACTTGGTCGGTTTAAACAAGCTCTTCATCAAGTAAGTAGTGGCTGAGGTCCTTGTAGATTCAACCCGTCGAGTTAACTCGTTCTCCGCTCGACGCATCCCCGTTACCAGCACCTCTTCCTCCTCATGTGCAGCCGCAATACTACGCTGCAGTGATAGCAGGGGAGGCTATCGGGAACAGTGGCAGCACGCAGGCAGTCGAAATCCCCATAGACAACACCCGCCTAGCAGGATACGCCTTTTACGAACACGGAACACTCGCTAGAGCGGTGTTCATCAACTCTCAGGCGCATTTTGCGAATGCAACACGCCGTCAGGTTATTCATGTTTACCTCGATTTTGAGGGGAGTTCGACTGCCGAGGCGGGTGTGAAGAGGCTGGCTATCGGGTACGTATTTTTCAAACCCGGACCGTACATCGACCACAACTTTATCCATTAGACTCTCAGACGATGTGTCGGGATTGACATGGGGCGGACAGACCTATGAGACACCAGATGGCAGGGTTCAAGGACAGCTGCAGGTGGATAATATCAAGGTAGCGGATGGCCTTGATATTCAGGATAGCGAGGCAGTTTTGATATCGTTCAAATAATTCGCCAGGAGCGTCAAACGCTTCAATCATTATGAATCATCGCGGTTCACACAACAACAACGATTAAGAATAAAGTGACCGCAAAATTGAACTCACAAGTTTCTCGAAATGAGCTGCAGGAAACCATTTTTTAGGCCAGTCCTTTGCATTGAGCCAAGAGTTCGTCGAAACACCATATGGATAACGCGTGGCTTGTCGTTCTGAAAAATGACGCCCATCGGGGCGGTGCGAAAATTACCTCTAAAGAAGACTTCAGCCTCCTCAACTGACAGGCCCGGGGACATTCTGCCAACATCAATCTCGTCGAGTATGTATTTATCAATCACATCATCATTCTGAATCGCGGATGGCATATTAGGTGGAATGAAGTTTTCGACCAAGACGGGGTGAGCCGTAACGAATGTCATGAACAAGATTGGGATAAGAAGATTGTAGAGAATACTTTTCAAGAGCAGTCGCCCAACCTTCTGCAAGGTAGGGCATGACTACTCGATGAGCCTCAGTTACGAGTGCACTGCACCGACGAATCCTCCTGGCATGCCTCCCATTTCTGCGCCTTGTGCGGGGATGCTCACCACGGAGCGACCCGTGAGATTGAAGCGAGGGCAGACGGGAGTATTGTCGGCGATACGGACCAGTCGTTCGTTTCGCCATTCGATAGGAAAGGAACGGCCTCGCTTCGAAGGTGCTGATGAGTGACAATCGCGGGCATGATGGCCATCACGTCCACAACGTAAGCAGAGTGGGTCGAATCGAACGGAACCGCCTGTAGTCGGACGACCTCCGCGAGGGCGATATGGTTGGTATCGAGAGAGGCCGCGTGTCGACGGCGCTGAGCGCTCGACTGATCCTTGGTCCGTCTTTGTCTAGAGAAACAAATCGTCTTTGGCCGCCTGGAATCCTTGCGACCATGCGAGAGAATCAGGATCAATGATAAACGGGCGCTGAACAAAGTCGGCGCGAACTCCTTGATCAAAAATGCGGTAAGCTTCATACAGCCCGCGAAAGTTGGGGTCACCCATCATCTTGTTTAGAAACACCTTCCAACAAGTCGGATCCAGCAAAAGTTCCCAAGAACATCATGTAATTGTTGTAGGCTTCAATGAAATCCGCGCGCTCTAAAGTGTCTTCCGCAGGATTCTTCGAAACGTCAAGGACTGTAATGTTCTTGCTCCCGCCTTCAGCATTTTGTCGCGCTATTTTGGTACGTGGTAAGTAGTCAGGGTTCTTCTTCATTTTGTCGAGGAATGGGGACAGCCCATGTCAGATTGTCGGCGTATTCGAGATGAGTGACATGATGGTCGGAGAGGCATCGTGTCTAGTATTCGCGCATCAAGACGAAAATAACACTAGATTCCAGCCCACATCCTAAAGTCCAAGTACAGCAATGCGTAGCTACGCGGTTATACCTTGTACCGTCGTCCCGTCTTGGTGAAGAATGTTTGGAGAACGTAGACTTGAAACCTGGGGACGGGCGTAAGCAGCGAAAGAGAAATGATGGGAAGGATACCTACATGGCCATTCCAATGACACCTATCGTCTCCAGCACGGCGTACCAAAATAGTTTACTGGAGATATCAATCAGCCACGAACGACACGGGATATAATATGGAACACACTTTTGTGTACTCTGCACAACATCGAAACCTCGCCTCTCCTTTGTATGGAAGCTAAAAACCAGAATCGTCAATACGTTTGCTTCAAACCCTCAACCAAAAAGAACACGCACTGCTTCTGCTGCCGCTTCACGTTCATCAACATGCCATTGAGCCTAAACACGCTCTCCTCCAACGAGCTCGTCTGCTCGCTAATCTGGCCAGGCTTCGCCGGCGCCTCCCTCCGCGGCTCGCTCTCCACCATGATATCAAAATCAATCAGCTTCCCCGATATCGTGCTCATATCATTCTCGAAGCAGAACGCATATTCGCCCACTTCATTCGCCGTCAGGACGTAGTCGCCCTGGCGCTCGCGCGTGCCGTCCAGCAGGACCTTGGATGACGGTGCCGTGACCGTGTAATCAATGTCGAACGAGCCCCCGGATTGCACTGCAAAGTAGAACTGCGTACGGTGAGCAGGCAAGTAAGCAAGAGAAGCATTGACACGTACGCCAATTTTTTCCCCAGCCTTGTCGACGTCCGCGTAGAAGCATAGCCGCTCGTTGGCGGCAATTGGTGTCGTGAGCGCAGAGCCTGAAACGAGAGACAAGAGTGTAGAGAAGACCAGGCAGCCTGTCGCGAGGCGCATCATGAAAGTCGTGGAGAAAGAGTATCGTCATGTCCGTATTTAGTAATGCCCGATTCGGTTGCTTCCCGCTTCAGCCTCTCTCTCTCTAAGTAGAGTCTTCCCCAAACTCCCATCTTCGCTCTATCGGCCTAGTCAGTCGTCTCTTTTTTTGCACGCGACACTGGTACGTTTCTGCTTGAAAATTGCGCTTCAACTTATGGTCACCAACCAAGTCCTTGAAATATGCCATCCCATGGCACAGAAACCGCGTACAAGCTCGACCTCGAGAATATAATGGATTTTCCTGATTCCGCGCATGTGCCTGTAGCGCCACCAAAGCCGGGCGAGAGCTGGATCATCTTCGGGGAGGTCAGCTCTTTTCTCATGGTCAAGCTACTAGCAGGCCAGTGGTTTTACTTCACTACTACTTAGATTGTGCGAGACAACTCCTCGACGCGCCCGGTATTCATCATCAAAGACAAGATCGATGACGACTTCCCCGTGGTATTCTACACCGAAAATCCCGTCCAGGACGCGGCTGCTTGCAAAATCGGGCACATCCTCTGCATTACGAGCGGAATGCGCGTACCCTTTTCACGCGATGGTGGTTCGCCAAGTGGATACATAATTACAGATCCAAGCACCGTGTTTGTACGTTCGAATATGTTAGGTGATTGTGGGTTCACTGCCGCTAAATGGTTCCCTTTGTTTAGGTTTTGCCTTGCTCGATGGCGCAACTCCGGGCCCTGAATAAACGCCTGCGCGACAAGAATGACCGGGGAGAGATGGACCTCTGCAATTCCTGCAAAAACGTATCGACGGAGCGCTGCTCTAAATGCCACACACCTTATTGCAGTAGGGTAAATGGTCATATTCGACGTTTGCTCTCGAGTTGATCTTACGCTTCATTTCAAGGAATGCCAGGCTGCCGATTGGAAGGAAGGAGGGCATCGGAAGGAGTGCCCAGTTATCGCCAGACTGCACATTTGGAATCGCACAGACTGGGGCTAAGTGTCGAGCGTCGTTTTACTCGTTTGTTTCTTGGGACCAGAATACGCATCAAGCAAAGAACCGGCCGGACGAAAGATTGTCTTTGACCTCAAGGACATCGCAAAGCTCACAAAGAAGAATCCGATTGTCATCAAGGAGGGCGTGCAGTACAACGTCCGCATCTCGGGCGTGCGATACATCCAAGTGGTCGAGCGGGCGGGTCGTGGCTTTGATCTCAAAAATCATGACATTGATGCATGATCTTTGCTTTGTTCAACTCCAATTTCTTGCACTGCTACGCTATGTTCAAGGCCTGCGACGCAACGAAATCTCCGGTGAGAAGGCAACCTTTATAGGAAACGAACCCGCAGGCTGTAGGTTAAGTTCCAAGTCATCTCGCGTTCTAGCCGTTAGTGATATTAATAAAGAGCGTCGTGATTGCAAGATGATATGTAAATAACTATGTGCTACACAGAGGTATATGTCCTACAACAGTTGGAATTAATAAATGAGAGTGGCCGTGGACTACACATGAAGATGAAAAGGACAACAAAAGACTCGGTGTTCTCAAGAATAGTAAAGTATCGTCTTCTCAGCCTGCGTCGTCCAGCGCGTCTGACGCACAGGGATATTAGCCGACGGCCCAACAGAAGCGGATTTCTGGCGGTTCTGGGGGCGCGGAGTTGGTGCAGGCGCAAGGGCTGGGGTGGATTTCCGAGGCGCGGATTTGCCGGAAACTATTTTGGAAGTAGCGCTTTTCGCTGGGGAAGGAGGAGCGGTAGCTTTTCTGGGGCTGCGACGACTTGGAGACTTGACGGCCTTCTGCTTCTTCCCCATCATATCTACGTCCGACATTTGCACATCCTCATCCGAGGCCTTGAGCTTAAGGCAACAGATATCCTCGTATCCCTCGACTCCCATAGCGGTCCCGGAGTTGACGACAACTCAACGAGGCTCACTTTCTTTCCTTTCTTTTCCTTTCCTTTTCCAGCGAGATACCCAGCGCATTCGTCGGCAAACCGCCACGGGAGGGGTTTGACTGATGGTGGGGCTGTGCAAGGTCTTTGTAGTTGGCAACCTAGTAGGACCTTCAGTATCCTCATAGCTCTACAAAGTACCCTTGAGCATCCAACTGGTGCATAGATTGCTAACCACATTTCTAGGGGAAAGCACTAACCGCTAATGATTCTGCATTGGGCATGAAGGTGACACTGATGGGTGCAGCTGCACTGACGTTCGGGCGCTCGAACAATGTCAAAATCACTTCCCGTATCTCCCCTACCTGAGCCAACAAATGAACACCACCCATGAGTATCTGCCCTAGTACACCTTCAGTCACTGTAGTGAGCAATGGCCACAATATGGAGTACACACCATACAAACCGGTCCTGCTCAGATCATCGGTCGTGGCAGTGGTTGCCCCGTGGAAAACAATGAGATCTATTCCAAATGCGCAGAACAGCCTCCAAACACGGTTTGTTGGGGTGGGCACCATAAGACGTGTGACTAAATAAGTACCGAGATTAGAACAGGAGACATATATACTATGAAGAAGGTACGAGTACGCACGGAATGAGAGACCCATGAAGAAGACCCACAAGACTAGGTGGTTCCAACCACCACGGCGTCTGGCCCCTACGTCGAAGGCTCCGCCTGCAGCGGAAATGAGCGTAAACGCCTGCAAGGCCAGGAGGAAAACAAGGACAGAGTGGTTGGCGGTAAGATCGGTGCAATTCACCGCACTGGGGAGGCCGGAGCCGGGAGTAAGGAAATAGGGAAATATAGTTGCTGGGCATTCGCTCAATAGAACGATGCTAAAGCACAGGCAGGTGGAGAGTAACATTACGACGACGCTGTAGTAAAAAATTATACTGCAGTAGTAGACAGTGGGACTTGGAGACTTGGATGGGTTCGGTGTGGCGTTGTAAGGTGGCGGACAGGTGGCGGCGGCGTCGGGTAAAGAGGAAGTCGAAGTCGAAGCATTCATCTTTTGCGAGGCTGATTCGTCCATGGTGGTAGAGAACGAGCAGTCGTCTCATTACTGTCTCATTTTGGAGACTTTCAACTTTCCCATGACGTTGTCCAGCGGTTCGTCTTTGATCGTCATCACCGCTCCTCACTATCTACAACGGCTACCAGGCTCGATTTGCGGAAAAGACACTGCGTCCGCACTTTTTAACATGTAACCGGAAAAGCTCTTGGAAAGTACCTGTGAAAACGGAGCATTGACAGTTTATTGGCTTTGAACAACATGACCTGTGGACTGTGACATAGGATTAGTTGGAAAGTTGAGGAGAGACCAAGAGATAACGAGAAATCGAGACAAAGCGAGCTATTTAGGAGAGAAACGTGAACAGTGGCGCAACCCTCATGATATCGGTTGTGCATCATGATCAGCCCGCATCCCGCTGCGAACTTGTTGGACTGGAAAGCTACCAGCGATCACCGTACTTCCGAGGAAGGTAGTAACCAATTTAAATTCCTTCCACAGCAATTAGCTTATTTTACACACCTTAAAGCTTTTATGCCCAAACTAACAGACCAGGTGAATCAGAACTATTCAATGCAGAGACTTGATCAAAGCTGCTCTACCATCTACGGATCGAGCATTCAAGCAGAGAAAAGTCCAAGGGCGTAGAATGGTCGTCAGGTTTTCATTCCTACGTACCAGACAAATGGACATGATGGAAGGAAGGAAGGAAACACAGCACGTGATCGTACTCTCCTTACTTTTCGCCGTCGTCATGGTTTTGGCGTCCTTCGTTCTCCTCAGTACCTACGACCGTTACGGGGCCCCAGAAATTCGGAAAAGACGCCACGCCCGCCATTTCTCCAATGTGTAACCGGAAAAGCCTTTTGGCATCGCTGCGTCCAGACGTCCCCCACAATTACTGCAGCACCAGCACAGAACGTGGCTGCCCAAGGCGCACGGTTTGTTGGAATTGAACCGCGTAACCTCTGGACTGCGATTCAAAATTTTGTTGGAGCGTCGTCGACGTGCCATGATTTGGATGGATAATTGGTTGGGCGTCCTAGCAGGCGCGAATGCAAACAGTACATTTTTCTTTCTCTATGCTTTCCTTTCTAACCATGACTGCAGGTACCCTAGTCATTAGAACCGACTCGGAGCGCGACCAATTCTTCCAACTGGTCATGCCTCATTCGCTGATTGTCGATGGACGCTCCTTTCCACCCCTTCAAAGCCGTTCACAAAAGCAAAGACGTGGTGGTCCGTTCTCGCACAGAACAGAGATATGTCTCAGCAGCATGCATTGACAGCAAGTAGCGCTTTTGGATGCCTTGGAGCTCGGGATTGTGGCATGCGCTAGTCCGGCCGCTACATGTTTTTTGTTCGCGTTGCCCCTTCACCACTGACTGGTGCTAATGACAGTCTACCTGCCTCACAAACATGTCACGCCTTCTGTCTCGGTTCACCTTCATCGGCTTATGATCAGCCTGAGCCTGATGATCTCCCCGTCTCCTTTATACCATCACACTAGTAGTCTTCTTCGGTCTGTCATTTTCTCCTCCCTTCAGAACGTCAGCGAGGGATAAAAGGCGCAAGGTGAGGAGGTATGTTTTTCATCAACCAAGTCCTCACCAAGACTAAACTCCATTCCAGTGCTTCTCTCATCCAACTTGCTCTATTACTATGTTCTTCAACAAGCTCTCCACTATCGTCTTCGCCGCCGCATTCCTGTTTGTTGGTCTAACGAACACTCTTGCAGACAACGATGGTTAGCCTCTATCTGTTTTGCGCTCCGGGATAACTAATGCTTGAAACTAGTCGACGCGTGTAACGGCTCCGACCACTATGACGTCGGGCCTGACTGTGCCTTTGCAGACTCCCAAGGAAGCGAGTGTTTCTGTTTTTTTTTTCGTTGGAATCGACTCGGTTCTCACCAAGCGCGTTTGATACTAGCTTGTCAGCTTAATAACTGCCAGGTTCTGGTTTGTGTTCCGAATGCCAACTAGTATGACGCCGTGTTGTACTCCACATCCGTCCTGGCATGTTAAAATCGAATTGTTTATTTCCTTTTCAATCCCAGGGACGATGTGTGAGGTATGACGAGCAGTTCCGGTAGAGAGTCGAAAGATGCTGCGGCGATACCAAAAGTGGTGGATTGGTCTTCAAGAATCAGTATCGCTTGAGTGCAGGTTTCAAGCAGATACAAACGGACGACGGAGGACTGTGTTGCTGGAGGGCCAGCTGCGTCCGGACGCCTTCACAAGCAATGGGGAAGCAAGCGTGGATCTCGCGAAAGGCGCAAGGACAAATTGACGTACAGGTGGGCACACATGCAGGCTTGTAGCTCGACTCGCCTTCGACTTCGTTTCATGAGACCGAATCCTGTGAGCTGCCTCATAACTGTTCTGTGACAATGTCGATTTCTTCAGGAGGCGCTTTTCTGACTGTTCTGTAGCGCGAAGAATAGGCGGTCTATTGTTCTGTGACTGATTAAACCTTATTATGATCTGCTTCGCTCGGACTATTGTCTTTTTGTTCATACTCGTCCTAGATCATGCGCCTCAATTATATCAAGCGTCATAAAAAGCACTCGCATTCCTCCAGCCTTGTGTGTATCTCCATCCCCCATGTATTCCAACCACGTAAGTTCTCCCCATCACATTTGAACTGCGTTCAATACTCACCAATACGCTTTCGCTGATAGCCTATCCACGATTTACCACCCGAGCTCAAGCTTGAAATCATCGACCATGTATCCCTCGACTTTCCCAGTCTGAAAGCCCTTTTCCAATCCCGATTGTGGCATCGAGACTGTGGCTTTTATATCCAGAAGCAGGTCTTCGGAAATATCGTCTTAGGGCTAAGCCAAGGCGGTTTTAATCGCGAATTCAGTCCTAAGCAGACAATCCCTACGGAAACTGTACTTTCGTCGCTCGAGAGGATATCACGTCTCCGGACTTACATGTCGACGATGTGGGTTCAAGGAGATATCCGGAGGACGCTGAGCCTTGATACGTGGACGAAACTCTCCCGCCTCGCTGCACTAATCCCTGACATGTCGCACTTGGAACGGATCTCGTTGAATGACATCAAGCCTTCCGTGTTTTCACACTCTGTTATAAATGCCTTCGTGTCTTGTGCATCTCTCCGCGCCGTTGCCTTCCAAGCGTGTTCATTCAGCCTGCAGGACATTGTCAACGTTCTCCACAGCGTCCCTAGCCTCGAAGCTCTGCATTTTGGCCTGGTTACCGTGCGTCTCCAGAACGGAGTCTCTCTGGATAATAATGAACAGGGCGTATCCTTGAAGGAACTCCGTTTCACTCGACTAGATGCTTATGGAATAGGCAGTTCCGCTTTGCATCTTTGGGACTTCCTGGCCACGTCTGGCGTTCTACGCGAGGTCGACACGCTGAACTTAACCGCATGGAATCTCAACGCAGTCACGCACAGCCGGCTTCAGGCGATGGTCAATCTCACGAGAAGGAAACTCATCATTAATGGCGTCATGAGACGTAAGATATACTCTCTCTGTGTCATGACGGGAAATTGACTTTTCGTCTGAATTCTAGTTTTCGTAGACGACGGGCAGCCAATCAACTCGCAGCTCAAGGGGCCCATACATCCCACCCTACATCTAAACAACATCAACAGCTATGAATTTACCGTAACCGTCAACATTAACCAACCTCACTACGATGTATACGGCCTCGACAAGCAGCTATTGCTGTGGCATATCCGGGTGATGAACACGTCACGTCAACTGGAAGGGCTCGTCATACACTTTGTTCTGGGCAGCGTATACCCAGTTCCGGAATCTCATGACGGCGAGACTTGGGCCGAGCTCGACAACGCGTTAACCGCGGCGCGAGAACTGCGGGTCCTTCTACTAGATTTTCAAGGAGGGCCAAGCGACCGCCTTCAAGATTTGCGAAAGGGCATGACAGCGTGGATTTTGAAGCGTCTTCCTCGCGCGGCCACTAAGTTTGCGTTGTCGGAGGAGCTTGGATGGCATTGGAACAAAGGAAGGCAGGGATGTCTGAATTTCTGGTGCAGTAGTATGAGTATATGGCGTACTTAATGACTAAAATGTGTGCAAGTGACTGAAATCGGTACAGATCGTGAGACAGCGCTTCGACGGGATCGCGATGACTGAAACTGGTAAGTACAGCACCTCCCGATACACTGTCCGGGCTGACCCAGTGAGTGGAAACACTTGAACGCAGTGCTGGGGAGCAAGTGGGCCGCGAATACTTTATCACCGGATCTTAGTACACCAACAATATCCATACACCATTTCTTGCAGTTCATGTTATTCGTGTTTATGAAGGTGGCCATGGCGCCCTTGTAGACGCCATTGTCAACGCGAAAGCCGAGCAAAATGTGACCCGAACGGTCTCGTTGACGCTCATACCAGTATGCGGCGTGGCCGTGCATCTTCATCTTCGGTATCGAACAAAGTCTTTGTCGACGGAGTCCGAAACCAAACACGTTCGCGTGTAAGGATATTGACAAGAACGAAAGGAATAATCTACGCCTTCTTCTGCCTGACTGCCGCAAAGCTGAGGAGTCCAAGCGCCGTCAGCGGTTTTCGAAGCCAACTGAAGCAGCGTCCTAATGCACCGCGTTTGACTTCCGAACGATCCACCAAGTATGAGTTATGCTCTAGGGACATCTTCAGTTGGCGTGAGATTCGATGTTGGTATCAATGGATGCGCACCAGGTGTTATAGCGAGAACGAAGCGTTCAGTCATGAGACGTTGCAGCTCTTTCTCGTCTGGTAGCCGGTTCTGCGAGTAGGTCAGTCAACTGCCTTTTTCCGAGAGAGGGTGTTTAAACCCACCGTATCCAGGACATTGATGATATCGTCGTCGTGGACAACTGCTATGATGATTCTCGGGACCTAGAAAGCCCCGTTAGCACATGGAACGGAAGGTATGCAATATTGGGCGGTCTTACGGATCGATGAATGAGCTGGTTGACGACTAGAGACGGATGGAGCCTCTAGTAGAGAAGGCAGTAAGATTGGAAGACGATCGTAGGATGGTAGGCGCACCGGAAACTCTTCCTCATAAGACGACACTGGTGGACGAAGCGACATGGGTAGACAAAAGAAGAAATCGCGCGGTCGATGCTCAAACATTTGAATGGTGTCAAGATTAAGGAAGAGCGATGGGTTCATGGAAATGTGAAATGCGCGGAATGCGAGTGAGTGTCGTGTCGTGGCAGTGTCCTGGGCATCCCTCACGCCAACTTGTTGCGACAGAAAGTTCCCGGTAAACTCGTTGGGCACAAAGATGGGGGTGGTCGGAGACGCCACCATGTCCATGTCTATGGAGAATCCTTCGGGCCAACTAAAGAACGCGGATGCCCAGAACGACGTTTTCTCGCAGCCAGTAACGAGACACATGTATCCGTTCGTCCAGTCGTATTGGAGTTTATTTGATATGTGCTCATGCCATCGTCGAGCATGTTTCAAGGCATGAGCTCGAAGCTTGGATTTCCCAGAAGTCGTGCATTCGTACGATGCCGCACCTAGTGGAAGGGCGAACAGTGCGCCTTCACTTGCTGTAGTTGAGATTCTAAGTTTATTCGGTCCGTCGCTACACAAAGGATACTAGCGTGAATAAAGACAAGACAGAAAGTGGAAATATACGCGCAGCTCTTCGATAACAAATGGCTTACTCTCGTCGCACGTAGCCCCGAATACGCCAGGCGACGGAAAGCGCAAAGGATCAACAGTAAAGTCGGTAGAAGGATCGAGGATGAGCTGCTCGAAATCGGGTGGCGCGCCATAGGTATTTCGAGGGTCGTCTTTAGGGAGCGTCACGTTCCACATGTAATCAACGTTACCCATGGGCGACTTCAAGATGAGGTCCCCAATCAACATTCCTTTATCCCAGTACCCGTTCCCTTTACCATTTCCAAAGACATCTCTTGATCTCCGTGGAGAAGCCTGCCATAGTGCATTTCCTTTGGCAGTGGGATAAAAGATGCGATTGAATTTGTCGCTTGGTTGGAGGTAGCCGTGTCTTGGCATGAGAGGAAAAGAACAAGAGGATAATTAAGGCGTTCACGGCTCTCACGGTTGTTGATTTCCGTTGTGTGCCCTTACGTTGAGAAACAAGATGGACTGGGGTTATGGTATGCCGTCGAATAATTCAAGCAGATGAAGTCCCGAAGGCAGAGAATATTCGTCGGGTTTTCATTCCTACGTATCGAACACGACAGCGAAAGGAAAGACGAAAACGAAGCACGTGATCGTACACTCCTTTCTTTTCGCCATCATCATGGCGTTTGGCGTACTCGTCCTCCTCGCTACCTACGGCCGCTTACAGGTCACAAAAATTCGGCAAGGAGTGCGCACTCGGAATTTTTCCAATATGTGGCCGGAAAAGCCTGTCCCTCTTGGAAAGTGTCACATTATTGAATGGGCATAGGTTCGGACATCCCCACAAAGATTGCGGCACCAGACGGATTTCAAGCAGCTGTCAGAGGAGCACAGTGCTGTCGCATCTAACCGCATGATCTCTGGACTGTGATATATGATTATTTGGAACGTCTGCCAGAATATGGAGAGATAGCTTTTTGGAGCTATTATGGCAGTAACGAATACCGACGCGTCCATTTCCCATGCTTTCCTTTTCTAACGGCGACAGCAGGTACCCTAGTCATCTGGAATCGACTCCGAGCGCGACCAATTGTGCCCTGTCCATGCATCATGCGCTAGTGATTATTCATGGATTCAACAACGCGCTTTTTTCCGCTCTTTCAATGCCGTTCATGTCTATGGACACGGTCCCTTTCTCCTCGCGATTCAAAAAGACAAAGGCGTGGCTTTCGGACAACCAGTATGTTTTTGCGCAGAACGGAAATATATTTATCAGCAGCGCGCATGGACGGCAAGTAGCGCTCACCAAACAAGGTCGAGCTGAAGGAAATACGGAAACCCCGGCGCTTCGGATCGGAGATGTGCCAATCCCGCCGCTACTGGTTTTTAGTATGTCTTTTTTGTCACGTTGCCGTTTAACTTCTGACCGGTGCTAGTGGCCGTCTGCCTGCCTCTCAATCATGTTGCGCCTTCTGTCTCGCTTCTCTTCGTTGGCTTATCAGCGTACCATATGAGCCGATGGCCTCGCCGTCTCCTTTGCACCCACCACCACCTGGAAGTCTTCCTCGGTCTTTCTCGCTCCCTTGGGAACACCCATCGGGATATGGCCGCTGCACATGTGCGCTAACGTGAATCGGTGAACGTTGTGGCCTGCTCATAAGGACTGCGACTTTTGATTTTGATTTCAAAGTTGTTCCTGGTACGTCGATTTCTTGGGTTGGATACTTCAAAGTGCTGAGCATCGATAGGTTGCTTATGCGTTTTGACGTTGTTCTTGGTGTTCTTGTCTGGACTGGATAGCATAGCTATGCTTGTCTTTTATCAGCCTTTGAATGCCACTTGTTACATTTAAACCTTGGCTGATATGTTAGACTCGATACCAGTCACTTCGCCAGTTCGGTCCGATCATCGAGTATCTTACTGGCGGAGCGTCGGGCCTCGAGACTAAAGATATGTATCACTTGGTTTGCAAATATTATTCTGTTATTGCAGGACCAACCAGCAGCCCCCTCTAGTTGACGGACTCTAAATCGTATCCCGAATGCATATCAAAGTTCTGGCACGCGAGCTAGCCATCAATATAATCCTTTCATCGGCGAGGAGCAACTTCCTTGGGGTCGCCGAAGGGCAACTGGCCGACGTCGTATCCGAGGCGCACAAGACAGGTCCAGCGAGGAACGAGCCGCGTCCTGATCTGTTCACCACCTTACGGTCATGCAGAACAGAAGCGGCGAGTCGTACTTTGATTTGGTCTTTCTCCCCAACGCCATGAACGACGAGGAGGAGGGCGCGATGTGCTCGGCGGCAGTCCTCCCATCCTTCCTCGACGGACGCGGAGAACGTATCAAGACCTTTGTGCGCTCGCGAATGCGCATAACTTGGAGCTAGGAAGCCATTCAATTGTGACCATCAATACCACCCTACGCCGGAACTTGCGACTATAAGGTTATACATCTCATTGACTGAAGGAATCTCTGTAGCTGATGAGGACGAAAAGGGCTACTATTTTCCGCAAAGCGGTGCATCGACGAACTAGAAACGCATGAGTAATATGCCCGGAAACAGCACTAACACTGCTGTACACCACTGCACAACACTGTACAGTGGTGGTCGGTGATGGCCAGTACTATATATAGAAGTCCGCTAACCTTGTAACTGGTCGCCTATGATCCCCGAAGCTGGAAGCAAGGGTTGTTGGGCAACGATAGTTCGTGATTTCCTGCCAAAACTCATGCGAAAACAGACTTTCCCACGCACAGACCATGTTGTTAGAACAATATCATGATTTCCCTGGTGTATGAGCATGTGGAGATTGGATAAAAGCACATAAGCTGCTATCCCTGAAAATGTCTGTGTCGTTTATTGGCGTTTGGAAGCTGCGTTGACAGTGGCATTGATGTGTCCGCATGGTGATGTTATATAGGTCCATATGGGCGGCGTCTGACAGTTCGCATGTGATACTGTAGTGTTACGACCCCATGTTCGCATAACGCGTAACATGAGGTCGTGAACTGAACTAAAATTTCGTATGTAACATGTAACAAAGCTCCAAAATTGCCAGTACATACCCAAAATGGAAATTTCCGCTGCGGCGCTTCGCGCCGCCGCTCCTTATAAGGCAACTGAACCCTGAATGAACTAACATTTCGTTAGTTCACAAGCATAACACGTAACGCCCCATGAACATCGGGTCGTAACATTACAGTATTGTGATCACGGTTATATACAAGCGCTTTGTCTTCTAGACCCTTTGCTAGGTTTCCGTGAACCGTCATGAACGTGGTAGGATTGCCTGTGTGGTTTCCTCCCGATACTGAACAGTGCCGCCGTGCTCGGTTATTTGACGCCGATGATGTTGATGTTCCTCCGCTTGGTGATTCCCCACCCGCACACTATTTCCTATAGTTGTCGCCGCCTCCAGCCCTATTCCGGCCTCCTGTATTCGCTGCCGTGACAAGATAGGCGCCTTCTACATCCTGTTCACAGGTCACGCTATGCTGAACTGTTGGGTATATACAATGATACGGGATGGGTGGTCTGCGCGTCCGCGATTGCTCTTAGTGCCTATGCCTCTGTCCAAGACTGCTTTGTTACCGACGACGAGCCCTTACTTATCTCTGACATAGCTGAATCTGGTCAAGTTTGATGTTATCTACCCTTTCCTACTCGTTCTCTCACACTTATCCCATATTGACCTGTGTACATCATTGTATTTCTTATGACCCCGTTCCGTACTGAATATTCTTCCCTTTCTCGTGTCTAATTCATGTAAGCAGCTTCGGGGACTGAAGCGCTCGAGCTTCCCTAGCATAGTAAGCTTCCTTCGCGGACGTCGACTAAACTGACATCCTAACTGTGGCAATGATTGGAAGTCGAACACGTGTCAAGGTTGACAGAATAGCTCGGGTCGTATGGGCCTCATCCGAATGGCAAGACATACATCAAGAACTTTGGCCCCGAAGAAGCTCCGACTGGTATGGTCGTGCACTCAGGTACGTACAACGTGAAAAGCCGTGTTGTCGACGCCGATGGCAAGATCTATGCCAACTGGGAATGGCACTTCAAGCTCGGCAAAGAGTGGTAGTTTTATTGGGAGGATCTGGCGGACTTTCAATATTAGTGATCGCCTTCGGGCCGTATTTGCCGAAATTGCGCCACCTCTGCTTCCCCAGCATGATGTGTGTGTGGGCCGTAATGTCATAGAGTTACTATTGATCTCTCTCATGTGTAATCCAAAGGCGTACAACCTGGAAAATTCAAATCTCCAACTTTTAAACAAAACACAACAAAAAGCCCAAGTTGAAGATACTGTACTATTACGGTCTCATCTTCACATAACGCGTAACGGGGACCCGTGAAATGAAGAGTCTGGGCCCCCATAACACGTAACGGGCCTTCTGGCCAGGCACAAATGTCTGAAAACAGCAATTTTCGGGGCCCGCCTGACGGCGGGCCATCTAAATAAGGCAATTACCCGGGTTTTGAAGAGTAAAGATCACTCTTCACAACCATAACGCGTAACGGCCTGTGAAGACAAGGTCAAAATAGTACAGTACATCACAACCCCAAAACATAACTACATTCAGCCTCGAAAGATGAGTGGTAAATGAAAAAGAACTAACAACATATACATTTTCCACTAAATTTCTTCAAAACCAGTGAATTCACATACTTGGGCCCAGATACTGTACTATTTCGACCATAGGTTCACGGGTTGTGACCTGTGACCTCATGAACATGTTGAGTGCCATGTTCATGCTGGTCGAAACTGTGTGACCAAAAAAATTATGTTCACTGAAATTTCTAAGTTTGCACAGTTTTGAGCTTAATTTTACTTGTAAATCTATTTAAATAGCATAAATTCACTGTTTTTATGCTAAACAGGATGAAATGGAAGCAAAATCTGTCAAAAATGGGCTAGAAAAGCAAAATTTAGGTAGAAGTCAAATTTGTGACCGATTTCGAACATGTTCATAACCCCTTGTGACCTAGTGACCAACTACAATTAGGTTCGCATCACAAGGCCTTGTGACCTGTGACGTGAACCTATGGTTGAAATAGTACAGTAACCCGACTACTGGTAAGTTAAACATTGACATTGTTACATCCAAGCAAGATGAGGTTGTTCTGCAAAAGTTAAAACAAAGTTAGACCCCCCGCCTAGGCGTCTGCAAGCAAGGGCGACTCACAGATTGCTCGTTGGGGCAACACACATTCTGCTAGGTGCAGACACTCCCGGCGACAATGGGGACGCACCCGATACCGCTGCCAGTGACCTACGAGTAAGCACTGGCACTAGGGAAATCATACAGCGCAGACGTATGTTGGAATCCCAAGTGCATCGCTGCACTCGATACCGGTCCTCCCGATCCCGGCGGACACCACCGGTACCACTCCCACCGACTCGCATCCATTCTCGCCGTAGATTAGTCATACATCGGATTGTTATTCTTAGCATACACTTGTAGAGTATATAAGCCCTGTATGTAGTCAGTACAATCCAGTTTCGAATTTGCGGGTTTTCCGTACCTTCCCAGTCCCGTCAACTTCATAACTCACCTGTTCATTGACGCGTCGTCCGTTGCTCTCAATTTTCTCACAACGTACACCAAGAGATTCGGGTCGATGCCGATGATGGCTTGCAAGACGCCCACGGGCAGCGGAGGTAGATTCTTGAGGATGTTGCCAACCTAGGGAACGGTCCCAAGTTGAGAAAAGCATAGCTGCCGCTGAGGGATAGGTAGGTTACCGTACCGTATTGAACACGTCACAGCATTCGTTCGTTTGTTCAACCGGGCAGACACCATCAGCAGGCTACGAGAATAATCGTTAGCCACCCAGTAGTAGCAAAGCAAGCACTGCGACACTCACGGCAGCCTTGACCATCGACGCAAGCGCCAACGCACCAACGACCTTCATAGTAGAGAGACGAGCAAACATTTTAAGAAAGAGCTGGAAGGGAATGTTGAGTTCGAGTTGGAGCCGAAAGAAACATAAACCGACCTCGCCTTTGTACTTAACATCTCCCTCAAAACCAGGAACACCACTGACCACAGCACTGTTCCCGCATCAGTTGAGAATGAACTCAAAAACAGACGAGACCCGCTCTCAGGTCGTCTGACGGGGTCATTAACCCATCACCTGTCCTCGAACGCTTTCCACCAGAGAGTCGAAAGCTAATCTGAAGGCTCAGAGTGACCATTCATCAATACCTGTAGCTTCCTGCTCGGGCGGCGCATTCCAACGTGGACAGCCTGCAGGACCAAGTAAAAATATACCGCATGTCAGCGGGTCCGTGAACATCCTCCTAGAGGTAGACGGGTGCAGAGATGAGAGCCGTGTTCAAAGGCATCAGGCCAAGTGTTTTCAATGTCGAAAACCCGTATCGCAAGATGACTGGCTACCTGGTGTGCTCAGACTAATCAACAATTATAAGAGCAACAAACTGAATCTTACCGAGTTCGTACTATCGATGCTGTTGCGATGGAGTCAGTCTCACCAATTGCTTCGCTTTCCGACCCGCCACTACCACACTGCCAATTGAAGGAGGTCGAGAGACAACGAGTGAGAAGTGGGGGCACTTGGAGGCGATGAGATTTCAACGTCTTGCGTCCTGGCCTTTTATACACACTCGAACTTGTTCTCCAAAGGGTCACCGAAGTCGATTCTCAATTCATCTAAAATTTTCGCCAGTCCGAGGCTACTGCCACGAATCGCTGTCTGTTGCGTAAGTACTTCGCCAGAGTCAAGTTGTGAAGCTAATCGCGGCCAGGACGACAGGAAACTGTTGCTTCAGTGCCAGTGGAACACTTCCATTCGAGGGATTGGGGCCTTTGGCCTGGCGTTCGAGTCAGAGGCGTCTGTAATGGACAGTACACGTAACAGTGAGCTCGACTCGTACCGTCAAACGAAGATCGTGGTGTGAAGTCGACACGGCCAGCATAGAGAGGTCGCTGAATTCACAGACGATGAGAAGTTCATGAGCAGTAAGGAAAGGAAGGTCTGGACGGAGTTTCAATATTAGTGATTGCCTTCGGGCCGTATTTGCGCCACCTCTGCAACGTTCGCTTCCCAGGATGACCTGTGGGTGGGCGAGATACTATGATCTCTCTCTCATGCGTAAGCCAAATGAACGTTAGACTTAACTTGGGACATTCAGAGATGGCGGGAAGTTAATCACAAATTACAACAAAAAGCCCAAGTTCAAGATACACCATAAACCCAAACGTAACTACATAAAGCCTCGAAAGGCGAGTGGAACACAACAACATATACATTTTCCCCCTAGTAAATTTCTTCAAAAAACCAAAAAAACCCGTAAAATTCGCATACTTGGCCGCCGATAACCCGACTATTGGTACATTTAAACGTTGACGGGCTCACAACCAAGGAATACGATGTTGTTCTGCAAAACAAAGAAGTTAGACCCCGGCCGGAAAAACATGGGCACTGTCTGCAACTCACGGTTTGGAAACTGGGACAGCACACATCTTGCTGGACGCAGACACTCCCGCTGACAACGGGGACGCACCTGAGACCGCTGCCAGAGGCATACGAGTAAGCACTAGCACAGTACAGCGCACTCAGACATACACCAAGAGATTCGGGTTGATGCCAACGATAGCTTGTAAGTCACCCTCAGGGAGCGAAGGTAGATTCTTGAGGATGTTGCCAACCTAGGTAGGGGGACAATTCCAAGTTCGCCGCCGCCGTTGCTGAAATTGGGGATGAAGCTTACCGTTTTTGGTGTCCTTGTTGGACAAAAATAAATCCAGAATATCATGTAGAAGACTCACATTCGAGAGCAATTGTCGTCAACTTTCACTTTCATATCGGTAGCGAAGTTGGAGTTTCATTTCGGAGCGATCGGCCGGAGCGTAGCCCGATCACGTTACTTAAGGGCTAGCGCACCGACGCTTGCCTAATTCAGATGCCTGCGCCAACTCTCATTCGGTCAGCGCGTTGTGCTGTCTAAGCACTTGTTTCTAAGTCTACATGTCAGTTCAAGTAGTTCTAACTTACTACTATCTCTAATACACATCAGAGACAACCCCGGGAAGTGGCGCACCAACATGCTCCGGCCACCGAATAGAAACACATCGTCACAGTGCCATCTCTGTTGTCTTGAAGATTTTTTAATGCATCATCCGGTGTGCGGAGGACCCTGTTCTGCAGTCTAACATGCTCAGAAGCTAGACTGTATTACCAACACCTTGAGACTTGAAGGCTTTGAGATCTGCTGCAAAGACAAAGGCCATTGCTGGAACGGCGGGTCCTCCTGTCGACCACAGGTGCCACCCTGGCTGAAGGAACAGCACCGCCCACGCTCGTTTTTCTTCAGTCAACTGAACCATGATTAGAGTGTACATTGTGCGCCATGCTTGGCGCCACGTTTAGTTAGCAAAGATTAAGTCGTGATGACGTGATGGACGGCGCGTCACGGAGGCGCGCATGTCACGGGTCCCGCCATCTAATCTAAGGTGATCCCACCCTTCCAACGAAATCACATACTTAAGGCGAACCATGGTGAGTATACAAAAGAATGAAAACAAGAATGTGGCATTGAGAACGAGATTACGGTGTGATTGCTGCCGAGATCAGCCCTAAAAGCACCGAAACTCTGAATCGAAAACGAAAATTAGGTTCTGAAAGCGGGATTTATTTTTGTCCTATATGGACACCCATATACCGTATCGAACACCTCGCAGCATTCGTTCGTTTGTCCACTCGGGCAGACACCGTCAGCAAGCTAGTCATCCGTCAGCCAACTCGGATTCATGTAGCGGCAAAATGACACTCACGGCAGCCTTCGACGCCAGCGACAACGCGCCAACGACCATCATGGTAGAGAGACGAGCAAACATCGTGAAAAAAAGAGCTTGAGGCGATGTTGAGTTCGAGTTGGAACACCTTTGAGAGTGATGAGGCGAAAAGGCATAACTAACCTCGCTTTTATAACATCTCCCTCAAAACCAGGAACACCAGCACTGTTCCCGACGCGCGATACTCATCAGTCGAAATTGAAACTCAAAAACAGACGAGACCCGCTCTCTCGTACGCAGAGGTCGTCTAACGGGGTCATTACCATGTTTCTGCCCATCACCTGCCCGCCACCGAACGGTCCAAAAGCTAATCCGAAAGGCTCAGAGTGACCATTCATCAATACCTGTAGGTGGCGCATTCAAACTTGGACAGCCTGCAGGAATATACCGTATGTCAGCGGGTCCGTGAACGTCCTCCTAGAGGTAGACGGGTGCAGAGATGAGGGGGCCGTGTTCAAAGGCATCAGGCCAAGTGTTTTCAATGCTCCGCGCCACCTTTGGCGAATCTGATGACAGTAATCAAGAATTATAAGAGAAACAAGCTGAATCTTACCGAGTTCATATTATCGATGCTGTTAAGATTAGGTTAGTAACTAAGCATGCGAGGTACAAGTAGGTTAAGCGTGAGATAAGGTAGCAAGTGTATCGAGGCTCACGAAGATGATTCCACGTGGCGGTGTTTCCCCAAACAGGAATCGATGGGGAACGCGTCCTTCCTTTCTTGTCAGACGCGTCCATCATCGTTAGCCTCGATCCCTCATCTCTCCCGTAAAATTTGTGTCTCCCGCCCGCCTGTTCCCGCCACGCTTGGTTGTCCCGGGTTTCCTTCCCGCGTCATGGGTTTCCCGGTTCTTCCTGGTGTCAGGAGATCGACCTCTCGCGCCGGACAAGTGACTTGCATGTCGCGTGTCGTCGGGGCCCGCCTCACTGGTTCGGTCTCCTTCCCAACCCTTACGAGGACATTCACACAATGGAGTATGCTCACACATGATCATTCTGTTACAGGTCGTGACTAGAGAAATATTCAAGCCACTCACCAATCGCTTCGCTTTCCACTCGCCCGCTAAACGCATGGCTGAATCGCAAAACGCCACGCCCATTTGTGCTTCACACCAGGTAACGCGCACGATTGATATATTACATATGTTGTAGACGTCTACACAGGACATTCAACGCGCATATAAAGCATAGATCACAACCAAAACGAACAAAAATCAAAAAGTAATCTTCTTTTTACCACTGTCGGCAGGCATGATACCACCAGTCCGAGGATTGGGTCCACCACGCCCCCGTCCTCCTCCTCTGTCGCCACCTCGCCCGCGTCCGCGTCCGCCGAAGCCACGGTCGCCGCCACCACGTCCCCCAAAGCCGCGTCCGCCACGGTCGCCACCACGTCCACGGCCTCCACCAAATCCACGGCCACCGCCACGGTCACCACCAAAGCCACGACCACCCCCACCCCCAGAACTGTCCTTGGGCTGCGAATAATCCAACCGTATAGCCCGCCCCGCAATCTCAGCCCCCCTGCTCGCCTCAAACGCAGCCTTGGCCCCGTCCAAGCTGTCAAACTCGACATATCCAAAGCCCTTGGGCCGCCCCGTGTCGCGGTCAGTGGGAAGACGAACGCTCTTCACGCCATGCTCGCTGAAAAACTCCCACACATTGTCCTCGTTGGCATCAAAGCTCAAGTTGCCGACAAACAGCGTGCTGCTCGGCTCGCTCGGCTGGTCGTTGAACTTGCGCGCGCGGTCTGCAGCACGGTCTGCGCCATTCGCATCGCGTGGCGGGCGCGGCGTCGAGACATCGACATTGATAGCGCGTCCGTCGATCTCCTTCCCCGACATGGCAAGCGCCTTTTTTGCTCCTTCTGGCGTCGCAAACGTGAGGTACCCGAACCCGCGCGATTTGCCCGTGTTCCTGTCCATCTGCACGCGCGCCTCGAGCACCTCACCGCACTCTGCAAACTCGGCGGCAAACCGATCGTCGTCGACATTCCACGATAACTGGCCAACAAAAATGTTGGTACCTTCTGTTTCGCCAGAGGTAGCGGGGGCAGCATCACCATTGGCGAGTTTGACCTTTTTAGGTGGGACAGGCGCATCGTCTGTAGCTTTGCGCTTGCCATTTGTCGTCACCGGCGCAGCGTCTTCCATGTCTACATCAGAGTCGTCATCGCTGGAGTCGCTAGAGTCGGATGACTCTTGCTTTTTGGCGACCGGGGCAGGCTCGTCATCGGAATCAGAGTCGTCCGAGTCTGAAGACGGCGTTGCTGCCTTGGCTGCGGGTTTAGCCTCCTCCGAATCAGAATCTTCGTCAGAGTCGGAATCGTCAGACGATTCGTCTTTTTTGGTGGGAACGGGAGCGGCGGCGGCAGGTTTTCCCTTAGCCTTAGCTGGAGTAGGAGCGGGTGTGGGTTTGGGTGCTGGGGTATCAGAATCAGAGTCGGAATCGGAATCAGAGGTCGCCGGGGGTGCGGGTTTGGTGACTTGGGCAGCCTTGGGCTTTTCGTCCTCGCTCTCACTCTCTTCGGAGCTTTCGTCGGAAGACTGTGCCTAGAAGAAGAAAAGTCAGGGAGGAAATGGCTAAAAGACAGGATATACGGACCTTGGCCGCAGGAACGGGGGCAACTTTTTTGGGGGGCTCTTCATCTTCAGAGTCAGAATCACCAGATTCCGATGAAGACTCTGGCTTGGGAGGAGGAGGTGCAGCCTTTTTCGACTTTTTCTAAGAACGATTAAAAAGAGACGACGAGTAACAGGACAAGCCATACTGTAATCCCATTCTCCTTTACTTTGACAGGCGACGATTTCTTCACCTCCTTATCCTTCTTCGAGTCTTTGGCCTTGACGTCTTTCTTGGCCTCTTTCAGCTTCTTGTCGTATTTCGTCTTGTCCTTCTTGACGGCAGGCTTTGCATCCTTGACCTTCTTTTCCTTTTTGTCGACTTTGCCCATCGTGGGGGCCCTGTGGGATGGCGGGGAGGGAAAGGTGGTCTTTGGAGGTGAGAGGAAGGAAAGTCTTTTTCGATCACTTTTCAAAAATCAATCCGGCCTCGATCGTATTAGCTAATGGTGGCTATGCCTGCCGGCCTTACGGCCCGACCATCCCCTGAACGTTGAACGAGGCCAACTTTGGGATCGAAGTTCGAACCGTATAGCCAGGGGTCCTTACTTAACGATAACCACCACCGCAACGCTGACCCTCGCCATCCCTGCAGCCGCTACTAATCCCCCAGTGCTGACTCCCCGGCTCGAGCCCACTATGTGCCACTCTAGCAATGCTGCAGCTGCTCTTTTCCTGGATGAGGTTTCGCGAACCACCCTCAGCGAGTCAGCGAGCGACCACGACATCCCACTGCGGTGAGCAAGACTTACAACAAACGCGCCGATAACCTCAAGAGCTGGACTGAGCGGACTCCTGCGACTTCCATGATTTCAACCACGATTCGATAAACGCAAAGCCAGGAACCTGGACTTTCGTGACAAGTGCGACAGTGTCAAGTGATGATCACCAGACGAGGACTGTCACACCAACGACGCGACTGCGATCCACGACAAGGTCGACTCGACTGTAACCATGACTGACCACGAAGACCGTCCGCCATTTCCGCTTTCTTACACGGCTCGAACAACTACTGCGAGGACTGCAGGATAGTCAAGTTGTGATCATTTGCCAAGGACAGTGGTGACCATACCCGACTGCGACTGCCATGACTTAGAGCTTTTTTCTCTCATAACGGCCGCCCCGCCCAACTGTGACCACGATCTGATTGCGACCACGATGATCTAGCTGACGATCTAGCTGCGACCGACCATGCTCGCCGGCATCCATCCTCGAACCACGACTACGAGGACTGCTTGACAAGGTTATATGGCTGTGATTGCTTGTTAAGAACTGTTCTGCGGTGCGCTCGTTGAACACCCGTGTCGCCGTCAAGATACACAGTGCAGCGATTCATGAGTCATGACTGTGTACGTCCTGCCAAATTGATACATTTTACTTACCACCCTTCTCGTCGTGCCGTGAGGTGATGTATTGATCAACAGTGAGTCGAACACATCCTTAAATCGTGGATGGATGACACCTGGTCACCATCATCCAGTTACTCAGTATCATGAGAACCCATGTCACTATTTTGCCACCGAACCCCAGATTACCTAGGGGCCTACCGCATGTCACTATCAAACAGCCTGGATGCAAGGAAAGTCTTGAAGAGAAGACGTACGTATCCCCATTGTGTTTGCTGTAATGCTCATAATTTCTCACGGCGCGTTCAGAAGGCGATGCAAATGTAGCGATGGATTCAAACGGGCTGGTCAAGGAGGCGGCAGATGTAGAGGATTTTGATCGGGCTAGATGAACGGGAAAGGCGCCGGAGAGTGATAGTGAGATGACGCAGAACCGGAGGAGCGTGCGCTGTAGATGTAAGAGGCGTATGGGGCGAACGGGCAGAAGAGTGTACATGTTAGAGACATTTGGTTGTCGAGTCAGATATAGTGGATACCTAGGTATGTCGGCTTGCTGTTATTATTCTTCGTCACTAACCACGACCACGTAGGACTCAGTCCGTTTAGAAAGATACAGTACTCACAGAATTTAACAGATATTTTACTCTGGAACGGATTGCGCCCGCGTAATCCACACCCCTATAGATCGAGCTGTTATGGGAAGGTCTGCGCACCTCCGGAATCTCACTCGCGAGGACTCTTCCTGAGTCTCTCACCCCACATTCTGTGTTGTGTCCTGAGTGCTTAGGCAGCTCTCGATGGCGCCCATCTCGCGCTCGACGATAGACTATGTATCCTCAAAGCTAGTAGACGCGCCCTCTGGCGACCCTGCTTTCATTGTCGTTGATGTGGCCTTGACTGCGAAGATTGGAACGCGTATATAGCTCGACGCGTCCTTTTCTTCCTCTGCAGCTACGACGATGGCCACTCGATGCCCGCCGTACACGTACACAACGGATCGTCATACCTGCCTTCTGGCCTTGGCTAACTTCACGACTACTTTGGTGTCATCTGCAACATCTGGGGCTGATGTCTAATTCAGTACTCGTCCAATAACGAGTTCTGAATTGTCTTTATGTAGTGGTTGCATCTTCTCTTCACACTACAATGCAATCTTCAAGGCCGTGTACGACCTTGTTACATCCGAGCATCAGATGCCCTTCGCACTTTTCCATACGATCCTCTTCCTTGGCCGCTTCTTCTCAAACATCGAATTCGTAGAACGGATTCAAAAGGTGCTGAGGAGCCCATTCTCCTCCTCCGAGTGTTATTCATCATTACACTCGAAACCACTGGCGGCTCTGTCGCTAAAAAGACCCGTTCAAGACGGAATGACACTTACAGAGAACTGGGTCCCAAAGCCAGTCTCGTAAACCGACTCAACGAGAGAAGATGGGATACTCATGACGTCTCTTAGTAGATCTCAACGCCTCATCTGACATCCATCAATTGTAATATCAAAGAAACACATAAATTGGCATGCCATATACCAGGGAAGACTACGGACAGTGATGTTTTTTTTGCTTTTCACACCCCATAACCCCAAAGAAATGAACCACAGAGACATTTTCCAACAACGCTAACCCACTGGGCTGATGTAACACATTAAACGGGAGAGCAGGTGAACGAGCTCGTCAGGTCATTGAAATTCTGCGTGCCAGCGATTCCTTGGACATGGAAAAAGTCCCAAGTTCCGCCGGTGAGCACGGCGACATCGTGGCCGTTTTGACCACTGTTAAGACAGCCAAAGTCCCTAAAGCAGGACACGTCAGCAGAAGCTAATGGATAACTGTAAGTATTCGTACTCGAAGAACGAGCACACGAAGCCGCCGGGGACTTGGGCGTTCGAGATCTCCTTGTTCAAGAAGCTGAGGCCCCCGGTGAGGTTGACGCACGAGTCGGAAACGACTGGGACTGTGACGCAGCCGCTTGGCGGGTTGATCGCGCCGGAGCAGACAGTGATGGTAGCGGGCGCAAGCTGTGAGTTCGTAGTTAGCGCATACACGTATGAAGTGTAATGAGAGCGCGACGTACGGGTGCTGCTGCGGCTACTGCAGCGAGCGCAAAAGCGACGAGAGTGGATTTCGAGAACATTGTACAGAGGCTGATAACTGAGTATTGAAGCTGAAGGAGCTGTAGACTGGAGTTTAGAAAGCAATGGAATCTCACTCTTATACTCTGTTCGTCCAATGGCCCACACAGCTTCTGAGCCAGACGTCTGTCGTTTTCTGTACCTCAAGCTCAGTGCAGTGACCCTCCGGGAGGTGAAGATTCCGGAGAAGTCAATTCACTCAGCGCTGGCAAGGCAGCCAATTCTACTACGCGAGTGAATTTGACAGCGCAGAACGTCGAGTCCGGCAGGTACTCTCTCCGGAGATGCTGAACATGTGGTCGCGTTCTGTATGTATTCGTGAAGCGCCTGTCCGACGAGCGCGCAGGAATCGATTGGAAGCTGAGCAGGGGAAGAAACTGAAAGAGGCCACGCTTGGGGAGTCATTGTCGACGAAAGCAGCACAGTCAGTAGTTGGCTAGGGCCCAGCAGTCACACAGAAAGACTAGATAATGGAGCAAGAGAGAAGAAAGGAAAATCACGATCACGCGGACCCTTTCATTCCAAACTCCGACGCGGCGCTTAACTTCAATCCTCCATCATCGTCCTCTCTTACACATGACTGAATGGCCTCCAGGCGGTCTATCCTGACCCACGTTCGTTGCCAGTCCGATGTCGACGGATCCTTGCCTAACTACAATATGGAAGAACTTCAACAATGTGGCAAACCTGCGGGCAGTTGTAAAACGCCACCGCACGAGTAACCCATTCGCCGTGTCATAGGTATCGATGAATCTCAGACGTTCCCCATCCTATATACCAAACAGTTAGTCCGTTCTACAGGGACCTTGAATTGCGAGCTCGAAGCTGCCATCATTTCCAGTGGCAGTACCCTGCTTCCAAGCTCTTCACGTTACAATCACGATTCACCAGGCGGCCCAACATTCAGTCCCATCTATCAATCATTCGAACAGGCTCGTCCGTGACCACCGGACCAGCCTCCAACGCAATGAGCTACTTGAGGATCCGCCGCCAATGCGCTCAGTACGAAAGTGTTGAGGAAGGGTACAAATCATCCTTATGATGAATTAATTAACAAGATGTTGATCGACCTCGCTCTGCAATTCGGCGTTTCGCACTTCGTTTTCTCGTCATACGAACGCGGCGGCGAAAGCCAGGACAATACGCTGGTAGGAGATCGCGCTGCTAAAGTTTCCATCGAGCACCACCTTCGAGAGAATGTTGGAACCTAGACACCCGTGTAAGTAGATATCAAGTAATCTATTCCCAGTACACCGTGGTGGATGACTGGACTCGTACCTAGACACCCGTGTAAGTAGATATCAAGTAATCTATTCTACATGTCGTCAGTACGTGGTCCATCCTCCAGAGTGAAACAGACTTACCCCAGTACACCGTGGTGGATGACTGGAGTAAGCTGATCAGTCGCGCGCGTCCATACCGCGCGCTCGGTCCTTATCTCCGATCTCCGCGATGGTTTCGCGTTGTTCTCCTACCATCACAACACTCCTCCTCAACGCGAAGACTATCGCTCCTCCTTGCTCTCTACAACCCCCATCCAAGTCCTGATCTTTTGGAAGTCCGCCGTCGGTAACGCTTTCGTGAAGGCATCGGCAACGTTCTCCTTGCTCGGGATGTCGTGGAAATTCACCATCTTGAGGGCTACGCATTCCCGAGTATAGTGATATTGCACATCGATGTGCTTTACTCGTTGATGGAATGTTGGATCTTCGGTGAGTAGCCTTGCCCCATTATTGTCGATGAAGATTCCCGTGCTTTCCTTCTGATCGCATCCGATCCCTCTCAGAACGCTCCGAATCCATACTGCCTCCTTCGTCGCCGAACATGCCGCCATATACTCTGCTTCTGTGGATGATGTCGCTACAGTGGTCTGTTTCTTCGACATCCAGGATATCAATCCGGAGCCGAGAGAGAAGCTGTAGCCCGAGACAGATTTTCGCGTGTCGAGGCAATTTGCATAGTCTGAGTCGGTGTGTCCTACAAGCTTGATTTTCTTCTTTCCTCCTAATCGAAGCTCATAGTGTCGTGTACCTTTAAGATAGGCAACAACGTGTTTTGCTGCTCCCCAGTGTGTTCTACCATAGTTGGTATTGAACCGACTGAGTACTCCGACTGCGTGCGATATGTCCGGGCGAGTTCCAATGGCCAGATACATGAGGGACCCAACGAGGCGTTTGTACGGGAGTTTCTCAACGTACTTTCTCTCCTCCTCGGATCGTTGAGTCGTATCTGGCTCCTTCGTCAGCTTTGTGTTTGGCGGTAACGGCGTCTTCTTGGGATTGGCGTCTTTGCATCCGAACTCCTCTAGGATGCGATCGATGAGGGCGGTTTGGGACAGGAATATTTCGCGGTCTTCCCTGTTCCGTCGTACGCGTATCCCGACGACGAAACTTGCGTCTCCCCTGGATATCTCCCATTTTGTCTTCAACTGCTCCTCGAACCTCTCGCTCTCCTCTGTGCTGCTCGCCGCGACGGTGAAATCATCGACATGAACTGCTGCTATGATGGTTCCAGTAGCCGATTCTCTCTGATATAGGCAGTGTTCAACACTTATCTGCGTGAACCCCCATCCCTTCATCGCGGCGTCCATGGTTTTATTCCATATCCTTCCTCCCTGCTTCATTCCATACAGTCCTTTCTTCAACTTCCACACATAATCCTCCTTTCCTTCCTCTTCGAAATTCCTCGGCTGCTCCATATACACCTCTTCTTCCAAGTCTCCATACAAGTATGCCGTCTTCACATCAATCTGCCTAAGCTCCCAGTCTCGAGTCGCGGCGATGTGATACAGGATGCGAAGCGATTCCATTCGGGCAGTAGGTGAGGTTGTTTTTGTGTAGTCTTTTCCATACATCATCTCAAAACCTCGTAGGACGTAGCGTGCTTTGTGTCGTGTTACAACGCCCTCCTTGTTTCGCTTTCGCCGCAGAACGAACTTGCCTTTCATGATTCGTCGATCCTTTGGGACGCTCGAGCGGGGCACTGCTTCGTAAACGCCCATGTTTTTGATCGATTTGAGTTCGTCGCGGATGGCGTCAAGCCATTTGTCCCGTTCATCGCTTTTTAGGGCTTCCTGTATTGTTGGCTCGTCTGGGCTATTTGGGTTAAAACCCTCCTCCTCAAGTTCTGCATCAAAAGCATTTGCTTCGCGTACAGTTCTCTCCTTCTCTCTCGCCGCTTTCCTTTCAGCTCTCTCCGCTGCTTTGGTCTTTCCACTCTCTTTTGAATGCTCCACCGCATTCCGCACTCGCTCTTCTTCCGAGGGGCCAGGGACTCGGTTGGATCTCCTCGGTCCGGTGTTTCCAGCGTTTTGGTTTGGTGGCTCTGGCGTCTCCTCTTCTTCATCTGAGGATTCATCATCCCAAATACGCTCCCTCGTCTCTGTGGCTTCGGGTGGTATGTCGTCGTTGTTAACCACTCGTCCAGGTTGCAATGGGCGTGCATCTTCCTGCCAGCTTTCTTTAAACCGGACGTGGAAGGACGTGATGACTCTGTGGGACGCTTTGTGATAGCAGAGGTAGGCCTTTGCATTTGGGGCATAGCCGATGAGTATGCACTCAAGAGACTTGTCGTAGATCTTGGGATTGTGCTTGTTTTGGATGAGGACGAACGCTTTGCAGCCAATTTCGCGCATGTGGGACATATCCGGTTTTTCACCGTACCATGCTTCGTACGGCGTCATATTCGGCTGAGCCTTGCAGGGTCTTCTCTGGGCAACATAGGCGGCAGTTTCATTGAAGTAGTCCCAGGTATTCGGTGGCGCTCCGCATGCCACTCGCATTGTACGTCCGAGTTCGAATATGACTCTGTGGCTTCTCTCGACAATGCCGTTCTGAGCAGACGTATACGGCGCTGTCAGCTGTTCCTTCGTTCCGTGTTGAGCGATCCACTCCCTCATCTCACCGCTGTCAAGTTCACCACCGTCGACGCGGTATATGCCAACCTCTTCTCCGCATTCTGCCTTCCGCTGCTTCTCCCACTTTTTGAGTTCGTGGAATGCGCGATCTTTCGAAGGAAGGGAAATGGTCCAAATCATGCCCGTATATTCGTCGACTAACTCCATAGAGTACTTGTTATGTCTCGCTGACTCCACCGCCTGTGGTCCTGCCAAATCCACACAGACCACGCCCAGCTTCCTCTCAGATCGCTTCCCCTGCCTTTTCTTGGGTACTGATGTGCGTGTCTGTTTTCCGTGGATGCATGGTTCACATAAGGGTGGTTCGAGGGAGAAGTCGACGGGCATACCTGTGGCCATATTCATGCGCGCCATTCGCTTAATGGTCTCGACGCCGATGTGCCCCAGGCGCTTGTGCCACGTTTCAAGAGTAGCGGCGAACGCTTTGGCAGAGTGCTTTGTTTTCGGTGGCGATGATCCTCCTATGGTCCACAAACGGCCATCATGTCGTGTCCCGGTCATAACTGTGGCTTTGGTCTTCTTGTTTTGGACGACAAACTTGTCTTTATCAAAGACAACTTCGTTTCCTCCTTCGCAAACCTTTCCAATCGACATGAGGCGGATATTCGCGTTTGGAACGAATAGGACATTTTCGAGTGTGACATTGACTCCTTTGGCGATATGAAGAGTGATGTTTCCAACCCCCGTCGCGTAGATTATGGATCCACCAACACCTCTAATCTTCTTCGGTGCGATGGGGACCAGTGTATGGAAGTCTTCACGGACTGGCGATATGTGGACGGTGGCGCCTGTGTCGGCGATGAACGATGCACATTTTTCGGTGTTCATCTGGTGGTACCCAGAGCGGTTCGTCGCAGCAGCGTATGTGTCCTCGAAGGATTTCTTCTCGTGATTCCTCCAGTCGACCGACGTCTTCGCGTCATCCTCGACTATGAAGGAGAAATCATCCGAGTCTTCATCTACTCTGCCGCCGTGGGTCTTGTGGAGTGTCCTGAGCTCAGACTGGGATGTGGTGATGAATGCGGTGTTTATGGACTCAGCATCGCTGCTTTCATCCTCGGAAGGTGGTGCATAGGAGAGAAAGACCTTTCGACCTTTGTTGTCGGTGAAGGTTGCCTTCTTCTTCTCCTTCTCCTTTTCCTTCTCCTTTCCTTTCCCCTTCTCTTTCTTCTCGTCGCTTTTGCCGCTCTTCTTCTCTCTTTCCTTCCTCTTTCGTTCAAAGACTTCATCACGACGACCCTCCATGGCGCCGCCCTTCGCGAAGCAGTCCCGGGTCCAATGCCTCTTCCCACAGTTTCCACACACACCGTCGTCTTTCTTCTTCGACGTGTTGTCCGCCGCCGCTGCATTCGCCTGT
>QLPD01000148.1:0-18035 GCA_003314085.1 Hymenopellis raphanipes
ACAGCATTCCCCATTCCAACTTACGTGTGGCGCGAATTCCAACATTCGGCGAATTCGGTTGACAAAGCCAAACTGATGACCTGGCGACAGCGACGTCATGACCCTCGAATCCAAACTGTATGGATTTCGTCAGATCTGGATCTTTAGCGGGATATTCTGGGATATAGCCTTGGACCAGCGAGGTGTTCCCCCATTTCATTCTTCCCTGCCCCCCACCACTCCCACTTGCCTCTGGCATTCACCACTACCACGATGTCGACGCCGTCGGCCGTCTCTTCGACGTCGTAATGCCGCCCTCGTGGGGATCGTGGCCTTATCGTCATGTCCGCCGGGTAGGTGGTGTCTTTCTACCGTCATGTAGGAACTTGTACTGATTGCTCGGCGCGGTGAGCAGAGGTCGGTACGCCGGGATTAGACTGTTTTATCGCTCTTTCCGCCTCTTTGGGATCGCCTCGCAACGCGGAACGACTTCAACATGTTCGACTTGAAGAGGAACGGCTTGCAGGTCGGGGCGGCGTCACCCGCCACGACGAACGTTCTCGATCACGGGTATGTTGAACTTTTGCTTTCAATCATGTTGGTTGATTTATTGGCCTACGTTCCTTCAGATCTCCCTTCTAGTTTTCCGACTCCTTCAAGACTTTTCATTACTTTCGGTTAGTCGTGCCCTTCACTCGCATCGGTCTCCTTGTTGACGTTGGTCTAGATTGGACTTACTCTGACGACGTCGACACTAGTCGAGGACTTGCCTTGTGCTCGTTGATTTCTTGAAGGTACGTTGATCTTTTCGTTGTCTTGGTCTTCGCCGATGTTGACGACTTATGCCTTTAGACATCGATGCCTTCGAGTTTAATATCCTCACCGACCACGTCTCTCAGCAGGGGTCGCTACGCTTCTCGCCATCAAGTATGTCTACCCTTTTCTTCATTGTGTTTTCGATTCCTAACTACTTCAATTCAGCATTGACCTTCAACACTCACGCTTGTCTGATCTCGCTGAGGTCAGTCTCTTCTTTGCCGTCGTGTTTCTTCATCGACGCTGACGCTCTCGGGCAGACCTCGGCTAACCTTCGATAAGAACGACGTTGACTTCAACACTGGCTTCAACTCGACCAGCGGGTACCTACCGTCGTCTCAGTTTTGTTCTTTCGTTACTGACTAAAACTTTACTAGGTCTCGATGGTCATCGCCGGCTCGAGTATGTATGATGTTCTCCTTTCTCGCGCCGCTAACTAACTTGAGCAGAAGTTGAGCACACCGCATAGATTGCCTCGTCGAGTGCGGCCGAGTGCTTGTCCCCTCGAGTAAGTCTTCTCCTAATAGTCATCTTGCTACCCGACTGACCACGTTCATCTTAAGCTCTTTTGTAAACTTGGCTTTGCGCTGTACGGATCTGCGCGCCTCCCGGGTGTATCTTGAGTTGAAAGCGATACAGTCGTAAGTATTAGCATGGCACCATGCCTTTTCGTGATCTCTGACTGCAAACTTTTCAGCAGTCGCTCGGATATAGGTCTGGTAAGTCTCGGATTTGATTGTCAGACTGCGCGGCACGAACAATTTGTTACAGAAGTGGAGGAAACTGATATACGGTACAAATGTAAGTTACTTTGCACGACGCAGATTGGTATACTAACGGGTCTGGCAAACAGGTGAAGATTACTGTAGCGTAGGGTAGCACAAACTTTGTATTCAAAGTAGTTCCGCAAGGCTGGTAAGAGCGAAGTGCACCGAAGAAAACGGGTAGGCGTCGTCTTGGAGTCGTTGGGTGAGATCGTTGTCGGTGGCGAGGTCTTGTTGAGAGACGGAGTACAGGCTTGTCGGCGGTGGCATAAGATTCCATGGCGGCAGTCTTGATGTAGTCGTAGATAGCGACAAGATCGATCTGAGTGGCCCAGCTTAGAAGTAGGAAGGCTATACCCGAATGCCAGGGGCTAGAGCAAGTCGTCATGTACATCTTCCTCCTCAGGCTGTGGCGTTGACGTAGAATAGACAGAATACAAGTTCCTGAACCCGAACGAACCTTGAAGAAGATCTGCACTTACCATAACACGCGGCCCACCTGATTACGTTCAAGACCAAGTTCTAATCCCGTCGAGTTTGGAAAGCTAAACCACGGTGAGCCGAAGAGGTTTACATATGGTTTGTATCTAAAGCTTACCTGAATGTTCGCGTTATTCACTCACCTCAAAGATGTCCGCATGTTCCGCGGTAGGCGCAAAGAGGATTGACGAGTGTTGATTTTGTTGAGGCGTGGTGGCGAGAATGCAAGTAGCGACTCGGGCATAGCCGAGTGATCGAGCTCACTTGGACTTGTACCACCACCAAGTCGAGCTCGTTTTCTCTTGACAATCGATTTCACGTAACTGAATCCTTGTGTGCAGCTGGAATTAGAATCGGGATTCTCTCTACTGCTGTTTTATTTTCTATCCCGGCGGTGCTAGGGGCCGGAAACGCGTCAAAACGCGTCCTATTCAACTCGATGTTCGTTCCGCTACTGCTAATACGACTACTGCTATCTATGACGAGGTATTTTGGTACCTCTAAAACTCAATCTTATCGAGTCGGGACCGGCACCCTGGGAACGTGGACGGCGCTGACGCGGCTTTTTTCCCTTGCCTCCATCCCCCAACTCATTTTGACCTGGACATCATTTCTGTGGTACAGTTCTCTTCGGTGTTGTTAACGCGACGATTACGCTTTCCTGGAACATTACTTTCGGCTTCTTCTTCGCGAGAATGTGTGGAACGAGCTCCATGCTCAAGGACACGGATGCACCCAGTCTATTCAAAATTGTAAGTCCCCCCGGTTCCTGTACCGCGTTGACTGGTGTTTCATGTTAGAGTTTTTCTACAGAATAGCTAGATCCGCAGACCGCGCGGTCTGGTGATCTGAGTAACGCAATGTTGCTCTTTTTTCAACTTCGCGCCTGGATCCGGTTTTTCCTTCAATTAGGATTTGGAGCAGTTACGTGGTGGATATACGAAGGCCTCGGTGATGACGACGTGAGTCATGCGAATCCCCGGCTGTTGAACTTGGGAGATCTGGATCTTGGATACTGGGGGTGGAGGTATGTTCATCTTATTTCTATTCCTCATTCTACAGGCTTACGGACCTGGACTTAGTCCGATACACGATCTACTGTACTGGGCCCTTTCTCTTCTCGCTTCGTTTAACTCAAATCCAACATCATTCAATTCGCCAACTTACGTGTGGCGTCAATTCCAACATTCAACGAATTCGGGTTGGCAAACTCTAATGGACGGCCTAGAAACGACACGGCATTCCGCTCTAAATCCCATCTCCACGGAGCCTCGCAGATCTGGATCTCGCGCGAATCGTTTTAGCATATATAACCCAGGGTGTCAGGATAATCCCCTCAGTTCCTCTCTTCCTCTCCCCCCCACCTCGACCTCACCACGACTACTATGGCGTTGACGACGTCGTCTATGTACTACCGCCTATGTTGGGACCGTCGACTCGTCTTGTTGGGGTGGGTATCACTTCCTTTCCGCCATGTTGAACTGTACGCTCATCGTTGGACAGGCGCGTGGATTATTTCCAGCATGCTCGCGATGACTCTCTGTACGTTGTCGATTCACTCTCGTTCACAAGCCTCTTCTCATCTCTAACCCCCTTTGTTTGCAGTGCACTCAATCGCTCAGCATCCATCAAGTCGTTTTGCTTGCGCATTGTTCTGGAGACTTGAACACGGGTAAGGCTCTGCGTCGAGGTTTTCTTTACTGATGCTAACGTCTTTCCGTTAGCTAGCTCGCTTTGAACTCGACTCGCGCGGTAAGTGTTCGATTGATTGGTTTCCTACAAATGAATTAACCACTAGTTTGCCAGAGACGTTCGGACGGCGACTTGGACAATCTGGTAAGCGTCTCGTTGTGTGTCGTTTTTGCTGCGTCAACTGATTTTACAGGTAGGAATGGGTGCGCGACGTCCTTGGAAAAGTAAGTACAGTGCCGGGTTGATGACTCCTGAGCCTTTCAACTTTGCAGCGGTATAGATGGCTCTCGACTGCTCTTGGAGCGCGCGGTAAGCCTCTGTGTATTGTACTGCTGAATGGGCGCTGACTCGTATCGCAAAGGATAACGCTTTCGGACAACCCGTTTGCGCGAAACCAGTCTATTGAGTAGTTCTAAACAAAAGGTAAGGTATTGTCTGTAGAGATAATTTACGGTGCTAACGAGTCGACCGAACAGATGTATAGTATGAGGTAGTTAAGTAAATAGAAATCGTTATTCGTACGATACAGACCAAGGGCGGTGGCGCGAAGGTGTAGTCCGCGATGGACGGAACTGCATGGGGAGTGTGGCGGTAGTGTAGCGTAGTGGTAGTGGTAGTGAGACGGCGACGATGACGAGAAATCGTCTATGCCGTCAAGACGAGGACGCGAACCGTCCGGAATGGCGGTCAGAGAAGCGGGCAGGTGTGAGCGAGGGCGCGTCTCCTCTCATCGTGTTGCTGTCCGCGATGCCAACAACCGTCTCCTCCTCAGCGGCTCTCCTCAACCAGCTTCTCGTCATGCTGCCCTCATCATCACCACTCTCCTTGCCCAGCTCCTCGACGCGTCCTAGACCCGAGAAGGAGGACGGACGCAACGGCTGGGCGGATCTCCGCATAGACGATGAGAAGATATGAAGGGCGGGGCGTAAGCTTGGGCAGCCAGATTAAGCCGGATCGTCGTCCATTACGACGAGTGTGCGCTTGAGATGGGGTCGTCAAGAGGTCTGAAAGATCGATGGGAAAGACGTGGTCGTGTTAGCTGGTCAAAGACGAGTGCACACCACGTGTTAGTTTTTGGTCTGCTTTTGATTCCGCTCCATCATGAGCACGGTATAGGATGTTGCCCACGACAGTATTTTGGCCGTCCGACGTCGTCGACGGCGCTGGATTCTGCTATGGATGGTCGCGGCCATCGGTGTGCGTCGCTGGCAGCATCCAGGTATCGACAGTACGTGTCTAGTCTTGGCTCGCTTGTCAGTGAATAACTGTAATAGTCTGCAGAGGCGTAAAAGGCCCTCGAATACGTCTTGTCGTCGCCACAGTACTCTGCTTTGGTTCCAGCCTGTGGCGGTCCGCCCATCGTGCTTGACGAGTTCAGCATCGCCGCCAAGGGCACACGACCTACCTTTCAATTTTCCCTAAGAGAGTACGTGCTAAAAATCTGAACGTATCCGTCCGTTAATTTCTATCCAGGCCATACAATGCCATATACTGCTCTCGAAATTTCCCCAATTCCCTCCGGTACTACTCCATGGACAGCACCATCCCAAAGGCGACTCAAGGCGCGGCGAGATTGGACCCAAGCTCTTTCACCCTTCCACCCTGCGATCCACCAGTAGGCATGAGCGATACGGTCATTCACCAGGTATTTTGTTTTGCTGCCTCAATAATATTGACACGCAGATGCTCAAGGCCCGAGGCACGAGGGTCTCAGAGCGTCTGCCAGGCCAAGTCTAAGTGGCAGACGACGGTCTCTCGATCGTGTAGATAGACATGTATCCTAAGTAGTATACATGTCTTTTTGGGGACGCCCGATTAGGCAATCGGCGTCCTGCTCGCTACCACCATCGTCGCTCGCGTTTTCTCTCGTTCTCGCCCCCGTTGCTTCTCAATCCCACGTCAAAAAAAAAAAAAATAACCGACATCGAAATCCCGCGAGCTGATGCCGTCCGCATCTCGAAGCCCCAGAAAACGCGTAGTGCCAATCCGGGCTGGGCGTCCAATCCGCATCCTGCTCACACATTATCGACATATTACGCGCACTGGATGCGACGGGATGCTCTGTCAGATCCTGCACGGCTAGAAAAGAGTTGATGAGTTCAACATGACCAGCTGAGTATTCGCATTTCTATCCACATATATGCTATCCTCAAGACTTCGGAAGGCTCCAAAGTGCCTGTGTTCGACTCGAGACTTTCTCGAAAGGTTTCCCTGCATCGTAGTTCGTCTATGTCGCGTCGACCGTCCTCTCGGCCGCCCATCATCACATCCTATCAAAGCTCTTGTCGTAGTCGCGCACCCAATCTCAGTCACGCTGCTGCCGACATCCCGCCATTCCCTACATTTTGCTCTGGGATGCCGCACCGTATATATACTCTGAATCTCTGACATCGCGCATGTTGGAACCTAGACACCCGTGTAAGTAGATATAAAGTAATCTATTCCCAGTACACCGTGGTGGATGACTGGACTCGTACCTAGACACCCGTGTAAGTAGATATAAAGTAATCTATTCTACATCTCGTCAGTACGTGGTCCATCCTCCAGAGTGAAACAGACTTACCCCAGTACACCGTGGTGGATGACTGGAGTAAGCTGATCAGTCGCGCGCGTCCATACCGCGCGCTCGGTCCTTATCTCCGATCTCCGCGATGGTTTCACGTTGTTCTCCTACTATCACAACACTCCTCCTCAACGCGAAAACTATCGCTCCTCCTTGCTCTCTACAACCCCCATCCAAGTCCTGATCTTTTGGAAGTCCGCCGTCGGTAACGCTTTCGTGAAGGCATCGGCAACGTTCTCCTTGCTCGGGATGTCGTGGAAATTCACCATCTTGAGGGCTACGCATTCCCGAGTATAGTGATATTGCACATCGATGTGCTTGACTCGCTGATGGAATGTTGGGTCTTCTGTGAGTAGTCTTGCCCCGTTATTGTCGATGAAGATTCCCGTGCTTTCCTTCTGATCGCATCCGATCCCTCTTAGAACGCTCCGAATCCATACTGCCTCCTTCGTCGCCGAACACGCCGCCATATATTCCGCTTCTGTTGACGATGTTGCTACGGTGGTCTGTTTCTTCGACATCCAGGATATCAATCCGGAGCCGAGAGAGAAGCTGTAACCCGAGACGGATTTTCGCGTATCTAGACAGTTTGCGTAGTCTGAGTCGGTGTGTCCTACGAGCTTGATTTTCTTCTTTCCTCCTAATCGAAGCTCGTAGTGTCTTGTACCTTTGAGATAGGCAACGACATGTTTTGCTGCGCCCCAGTGCGTTCTACCGTAGTTGGTATTGAACCGACTGAGTACTCCGACTGCATGCGATATGTCCGGGCGAGTTCCGATGGCCAGATACATGAGGGACCCAACGAGACGTTTGTACGGGAGTTTCTCAACGTGCTTTCTCTCCTCCTCGGATCGTTGAGTCGTATCTGGCTCTTTCGTTAGCTTTGTGTTTGGCGGTAGTGGCGTTTTCTTGGGATTGGCGTCTTTGCATCCGAACTCCTCCAGGATGCGGTCGATGAGGGCGGTTTGGGAGAGGAATATTTCGCGGTCTTCTCTGTTCCGTCGCACGCGTATTCCGACGACGAAACTCGCATCTCCCCTCGATATCTCCCATTTCGTCTTCAACTGCTCCTCGAACCTCTCGCTTTCCTCTTTGCTACTTGCCGCGACGGTGAAATCGTCTACATGGACTGCTACGATGAGAGTTCCAGTAGCTGATTCCCTGTAATACAGGCAGTGTTCAACACTCAGCTGTGTGAACCCCCATTCCTTCATCGCGGCGTCCATTGTCCTGTTCCATATTCTTCCACCCTGCTTCATCCCATATAATCCCTTCTTCAACTTCCATACATAATCCTCCTTTCCTTCCTCCTCAAAATTCTTCGGCTGCTCCATATACACCTCATCTTCCAAATCTCCATACAAATATGCTGTCTTCACATCGATCTGTCTGAGTTCCCAGTCTCGAGTTGCGGCGATGTGATATAGGATACGAAGCGATTCCATGCGGGCTGTAGGTGAGGTTGTTTTAGTGTAATCTTTTCCATACATCATCTCAAAACCTCGTAGGACGTAGCGTGCTTTGTGTCGTGTTACAACGCCCTCCTCATTCCGCTTTCGTCGCAGAACAAACTTGCCCTTCATGACTCGTCGACCCTGTGGAACGCTCGAGCGAGGCACCGCTTCATAAACGCCCATGTTTTTGATCGATTTGAGTTCGTCGCGGATGGCTGCAAGCCATTTCTCCCGCTCCTCGCTATCGAGAGCTTCTTGTAATGTTGGCTCATCTGGACTGTTTGGGTTGAAACCTTCCTCCTCAAGTTCAGCATCGAAGGCATTCGCTTCTCGTTCAGCTCTCTCCCTCTCTTTTGCTGCTTTCCTTTCAGCTCGTTCCGCAGCTTTTGCCTTTCCACTCTCTTTCGAATGCTCCACTGCATTCCGCACTCGCTCTTCTTCCGAGGGGCCAGGGACTCGGTTGGATCTCCTCGGTCCGGCGTTTCCAGCGTTTGGGTTTGGTTGCTCTGGCGTCTCCTCTTCTTCGTCTGAGGATTCATCATCCCAAATACGCTCCCTCGTCTCTGCTGTTTCGGGTGGTATGTCGTCGTCATTAACCACTCGTCCAGGTTGCAATGGGCGCGCATTTTCCTGCCAGCTTTCTTTAAACCGGACGTGAAAGGACGTGATGACTCTGTGGGACGCTTTGTGATAGCAGAGGTAGGCCTTTGCATTTGGGGCATAGCCGATGAGTATGCACTCAAGAGACTTGTCATAGATCTTGGGATTGTGCTTGTTTTGGATGAGGACGAACGCTTTGCAGCCGATTTCGCGCATGTGGGACATATCCGGTTTTTCACCGTACCATGCTTCGTACGGCGTCATATTCGGCTGAGCCTTGCAGGGTCTTCTCTGGGCAACATAAGCGGCAGTTTCGTTGAAGTAGTCCCAGGTATTCGGTGGTGCTCCGCATGCCACTCGCATTGTACGTCCGAGTTCGAATATGACTCTGTGGCTTCTCTCGACAATGCCGTTCTGAGCGGACGTGTACGGCGCTGTCAGCTGTTCCTTCGTTCCATGTTGAGCGATCCACTCCCTCATCTCACCGCTGTCAAGTTCACCACCGTCGACGCGGTATACGCCAACCTCTTCTCCGCATTCTGCCTTCCGCTGTTTCTCCCACTTTTTGAGTTCGTGGAATGCGCGATCTTTCGAAGGAAGGGAAATGGTCCAAATCATGCCCGTATATTCGTCGACTAACTCCATAGAGTACTTGTTATGTCTCGCTGACTCCACTGCCTGTGGTCCTGCCAAATCCACACAGACCACGCCCAGCTTCCTCTCAGATCGCTTCCCCTTTCTTTTCTTGGGTACTGATGTGCGTGTCTGTTTTCCGTGGATGCATGGTTCACATAAGGGTGGTTCGAGGGAGAAGTCGACGGGCATACCTGTGGCCATATTCATGCGCGCCATTCGCTTAATGGTCTCGACGCCGATGTGCCCCAGGCGCTTGTGCCACGTTTCGAGAGTAGCGGCGAACGCTTTGGCAGAGTGCTTCGTTTTTGGTGGCGATGATCCTCCTATAGTCCACAAACGGCCATCATGTCGTGTCCCGGTCATAACGGTGGCTTTGGTCTTCTTGTTCTGGACGACAAACTTGTCTTTATCAAAGACAACTTCGTTTCCGCCTTCGCAAACCTTTCCAATCGACATGAGGCGGATATTCGCGTTTGGAACGAATAGGACATTTTCAAGTGTGACGTTGACTCCCTTGGCGATATGAAGAGTGATGTTTCCAACCCCCGTCGCATAGATTATGGATCCACCAACACCTCTAATCTTCTTTGGTGCGATGGGGACCAGCGTATGGAAGTCTTCACGGACTGGTGATATGTGGACGGTGGCGCCTGTGTCGGCGATGAATGATGCACATTTTTCGGTGTTCATCTGGTGGTACCCGGAGCGGTTCGTCGCAGCAGCGTATGTGTCCTCGAAAGATTTCTTCTCGTGATTCCTCCAGTCAATCGACGTCTTCGCGTCATCCTCGACTATGAAGGAGAAATCATCCGAGTCTTCATCTACTCTGCCGCCGTGGGTCTTGTGGAGTGTCCTGAGCTCGGACTGGGACGTGGTGATGAATGCGGTGTTTATGGACTCAGCATCGCTGCTTTCATCCTCGGAAGGTGGTGCGTAGGAGAGAAAGACCTTTCGACCTTTGCTGTCGGTGAAGGTTGTCTTCTTCTTCTCCTTCTCCTTTTCCTTCTCCTTCCCTTTCCCCTTCTCTTTCTTCTCGTCGCTTTTGCCGCTCTTCTTCTCTCTTTCCTTCCTCTTTCGCTCAAAGACTTCATCACGACGACCCTCCATGGCGCCGCCCTTCGCGAAGCAGTCCCTGGTCCAATGCCTCTTCCCGCAGTTTCCGCACACACCGTCGTCTTTCTTCTTCGACGTGTTGTCCGCCGCCGCTGCATTCGCCTGTTCTGTGGCGACCTTCTTCTGCTCCTCATTGACACGGAGTTCCTCCTTCTCGAGGCGCGCCATCACCTTCTCCACGGTGAGCGCCGTGTCGCTTTCCAGTGCATCACGTATAACGCGAAGATCGCCGTCCATGGCGTGCAGGAGTACAGCTAGCGAGAGGCTGTCTTCCGTGAGGGTGCTGACTTCAAAGATCTGCTTGCAGATGTCCTTGATTCGCGTCGCCGCTGACAGTATTTTGGAGTCTCGAAAAATGTGAATGCTGAGTGCGTCGTCGAGAAGGGAGATTTGGCTCTGGGCTTTCTTCCTGTGTCTGCTCTTGAGCTTGTCCCATATGTCTTTGGCCGTGGCGCAGCTTTGACCGAGCAGGTATTCCCGCTCAACATCCGAAATCGCGAGGCGTATGTATGCCTGCGTAATGCGGTCGTTGTAGAGCCATATTTCCTGCTGAGGCGCGTCGGTGTCGGGAGGCTTTGAGATTGTGCCTATCGCGTATCCGTCGTAGCCACTCATGATCATGCCGTCCGTGATCTTCGATGACCATTGCTTGTAATTCTTCTGCGCAAGGTCGAGTTCTTTGATGTCCGGCGGTTGCTTCGAGCGAAGGCGTTCTAGCGGCATCGGGGAGGGAAATGATGAAAGGAATTCGTGGTAATGTTGGTGTGGATAGGGATGTACGACGTGTCCGCGTCGCGTATGAAAGAAAAAACGGGCGTTTTCTGCCTAGATTCCAGCCGCACAACTTCTAAGAGCTGTTCAGCAGCAGTTGCCCATAACCTGTTGGAACCTAGACACCCGTGTAAGTAGATATAAAGTAATCTATTCCCAGTACACCGTGGTGGATGACTGGACTCGTACCTAGACACCCGTGTAAGTAGATATAAAGTAATCTATTCTACATCTCGTCAGTACGTGGTCCATCCTCCAGAGTGAAACAGACTTACCCCAGTACACCGTGGTGGATGACTGGAGTAAGCTGATCAGTCGCGCGCGTCCATACCGCGCGCTCGGTCCTTATCTCCGATCTCCGCGATGGTTTCACGTTGTTCTCCTACTATCACAACAGCGCACACACTCTCTCAACGCGAGAATGCCCCATCGCCTTGATGCACCTCATCTCTCACGATCGTCCCGACGTGTCATCATTCTGCCATCGTAGACCAGAGCCGCCGAGTCGACATGCCCCCTCCTCGAGTCATCGTTTTTGACAGAATCATCATCGCTTCAATATGCCGTCTTTCCCACAGCTGTTATCTGCTCTCATTTCGATGCACCTCCAGCGGGCCGTTGTTTTAGCGAGTCCTCTCCTTCCCAGTTGTCATTTCGATACGTTGGCATTCCCCTAGGCCGCCATCTCGACGCCTCCGTTCTCATAAGCTGTCGCTCGACGCGCTACCTCCTCAGTCCCTCAGGCTGATGTGCCTTTCTCTCCCGAAATGTCATTTGACACGTTGGTCTCTCACAGATGTCATTCGACATGCTGGTACTCTCCCAGGCCGTCACCTCGACGCGTCCTTTCTCCCTAGCCGGCATCTTGTCGTGCTACCTCCTCAGGCCGTCACGTTGGCGTGTCCTTCTCCCTCAGATGTCACTCGACATGCTGGTATTCTCCCAGGCCGTCATCTCGACGCGTCCTCTCTCCGTAGCCGGCATCTCGTCGTGCTACCTCCTCAGGCCGTCATGTTGGCGTGTCCTTCTCCCCCAGATGTCATTCGACATGCTGGTACTCTCCCAGGCCGTCATCTCGACGCGTCCTTTCTCCGTAGCCGGCATCTCGTCGTGCTAACTCCTCAGGCCGTCACGTTGGCATGTCCTTCTCCCCCAGATGTCACTCGACAGGCTGGTGATCTCCGAAGCTGTCATCTCGACTCGTCCTTCATCTCGATGAGCTTCAGGCTGTGATATTGTCTGCCCCAGCTGTCATTTGACTGTTGGTGATCTTCTAGGCTGTCATCTCGACGCACCCTCATCTCCCTAGTTGTTGTCTCGATGCCTTGTCTGTATGGACCGTTCATCGCGATGCGACTTTTTATCGTCAGCCATCGTCTCGATGCGCTATCTCCACAAACCATTATACTGGCGTCACCTTCTAGCCATCTCTTTGACATGCTAGTGAATTGATTTCCCGGGTCGTGATCTCGACGTGTCCTTCCTCTAGGCTTCATGTTGGCCCATCCTCCTCCGTGAACTATTATCTTAATGGATGGCTCCCAGGCCATCATCACGAAACACCCTCTCTCTAGCGGCCATCAGTTTGATGTGCTATCGCTTCAGGCTGTCATGTTGACATGCCCTTCTCTCCCAGTTGTCAGTGACGCGTCCTCTCCCTCTCTAACCGTCATCCCAGCGTGTTGTCTACCTTGACCGTCATACCGACGCATTCTTCTCCCCAGTTATTTTCTTGGAGATGTCCTTTCTGTTGAATCCCGTATCGACGTATCTTCCTCCTCCAGCTGTCAGTCTGACCTGATGGCAATCATGATGCGTCCACTCCACATGGGCTCTTTCTCTGGCTGTCATATTCATATCCTTCAGTTGTCATTTGACATGTCGACATCTCCAGGTCTCATCACAACGTGTCCCCTCTCTCTACTCAGACCACCACATTGGCGCATCCTTCTCCCTCAGCTATGGTTCTGTCACGCTGCTAGTCTACCGGATCGTCGTCACGACGTGTCCTCTCTCCTGCCTTCAGCTCAACGCTGTTTGAGCTCTAGTCGCTATCGATGTACTATCTCTTTTTTTTTTTTTTTCAGTGACCGCTTTGGCGGCTAGCACGATGCTCCCATCTAGTTATCATTCCAAGTGTGCTATCTTCTGCTTATTCCTCCACTTGTAATTACCCTCTTGAGATGCTGTTCCCTTTACATATGATTATATCTATCTTCTTCAGGCTGTCACGCTTGCGTGCTCTCCTGAGGCTGCTATATTGATGTGCTGCAGCCAAATTCACTTGTTGATGACCTTCATTGGTGGGAACATCAGCTCAGTATCCCAGATTCCTCTCTTTTGCTTGCTTACCCTCCTCCTCTGGTGGATATCCAGATCTACGTCGATGCTTCCGCTAAGTCAGGTGTTGGCATTATCATCGACAGTTTCTAGGATGCCTGGTTTCTCGTTTTTGACCAACATTCTCACGAGCATCACATCAGCTGGTTGGAGGCGCTAGCAATTGAGCTGGTCGTCTACGCTCTGATAGAGCGCGGCATTCGTAACGCCTCTGTTCTCGTCTACTCGGACAACCAAGGTATTATCAGTTCTTTTGGAAAAGGTTGCAGTCGCAACCATGGTCAATCTCTGCATCCAACAGATGTTAACGGTGCTCGGCGAGAACAACGTCTACCTCTCTCTCAAATATATCGAGTCAGCTCGGAATCTGGGCGATCTCATCTCGCGTGGAGTTATGGGCATCAAGGAATCTCATCTAAACTCGACTCTCGTGCTCACATCAGAGCTTCCCACCTTTATCTCCCACTATGTCTAGATTTCCTTGCATGTCTTCAGTGCCCAGTCGCATCGAGTCTGACGGTCGGGAAGCTGGCGCATCCTCTCCAAGTATCCTGCCACTCCTTCCGTCCGGTATAACGGACGTCGGAAGCTTGCAAGCCCAAGAAGGGTTGTGAAATTGCTCCTTCAGTTTACCACCGTCATATCCCCGCTCCTGAACACCTCTTTTATTGGACTTCTCCCCACTCCATTGCTGCAGATGATTTACTCTTTGCGAACACTCCACGAGACACAGCCGGTATACTCAATATTGCTCGCCACGCTCTTGGTCTCCTTCGCTTCCCTCAATTCTGTGACGACCGTCAAATTCCTGAATCAATGTGCATGCCCGCATCTACTATTCCGCTTGCTAGTTTCGTGAACTGGGCTGTCGAGCATAACACCCCCGGAAACACTGTGAAGGGTTGGATGACTGGCCTTCGCTCCTGACATATACTGAACTGCGCAGAATGGCTCAGAGGTGTTGCATTCGTCTCTCGTCTCAAAGTTGGCGCCAACAAGCTCAACCCTCAGAACCGTTGCCCTGTTCGCAACCCCATCTCAATTGAACACCTCGCAGCACTCGAGTCCGTGGACATGACCAGGTGCTTTAATGCCGCGATATTCGTGCTGGCGTTCTATACCTTCTGGGGTTACGCCCGTCTGGGTGAACTCACAGTCCCTCCTCATGCTAAGTTCATCACCACTCGACATGTTACCAGAGGCGACTCCTCCGCTTCAGAACTACCTCGGATGGCACCGAATCCGCGCATCTCCACATTTCCTTGGGGTAAGGTTGGGCGTCAACAAGGAGTTGACCTTACCTTCTCTGCAAGCCCGACTCTCATTCGGTCCAGTTGACGCTCACCAATGCTACTCCGAACTCAAGCGTCTCAATGACGATGTCCAGATTCGATGCTCTTCTGTTCATTCCGTACGGCAGACGGCACGTTCGAGCCCATGCTCAAAGACTGGTTTCTCGCACGCTGCCGCCAGATCTGGGAGCCGCTCAACCTTGACTTCATTCACGGCCACAGTTTTCGTCCTGGCGGTGCAACAGAACTGCTCATGGCAGACGTCGCACCAGAGACAGTGACAAAGGTTGGCCACTGGAGTTCACTCGCTTTCCTCATCTACTGGGCAAGCTGGAAGCGCCTCTCCCCTGAATGTTTTCGTGCTCGTATAGCGCCGACTGTATCAAGGAAGTTCAAGATGGCCTAGAATCGCTCCGCTAGACTCATAGCCTACCTAAAAAGATTCAGATTCCATAGGCTATAGCTCATAACCTCGCATCCTCATACTCAGTGCATTGTTCCTCAAATTCTCTTACGTGCATCTGTACTCAGTAGCTCATCTTCATTCGCATTTGTGTATCCCTCTTGCTAAATTTGTATCACACACTATCCTACTCCCATAGCTTTAAGTACAGAAATTGCTGTTTTTCTCCGTCGCGTCATCTCTGGTGTGGGTGCCTTCTGGACATGGTTCACGGTCCAGTCGGTGTTGGAGCTGTCGCTCCGGGGTGGGTCGTCTGGATCCGTGTGACCGTGTCCAGGTCCAGGTCGGCCTTCCACCCGAGTCTCTGGCTGTCCGTGGCGTTTCGGTTTCCGCCTCCCACATCTCTGTGTGGCGTCCCTCGTGGAAACCGTCTCGCCCGCCGTTTCCCCCAGCCGGGGACCCCACACCACACCACACGGTATCATAGATACCGGTGCTCTCTCTCTCTCTCTCTCTCTCTCTGCGTGCGTCGCCACTTAGCTTGGTGACACGCAGATGCTCAAGGCCCGAGGCACGAGGGTCTCAGAGCGTCTGCCAGGCCAAGTCTAAGTGGCAGACGACGGTCTCTCGATCGTGTAGATAGACATGTATCCTAAGTAGTATACATGTCTTTTTGGGGACGCCCGATTAGGCAATCGGCGTCCTGCTCGCTACCACCATCGTCGCTCGCGTTTTCTCCCCACCCTCCAACTCCCTCTACGTGGTGGGTCGTCTGGATCCGTGTGACCGTGTCCAGGTCCAGGTCGGCCTTCCACCCGAGTCTCTGGCTGTCCGTGGCGTTTCGGTTTCCGCCTCCCACATCTCTGTGTGGCGTCCCTCGTGGAAACCGTCTCGCCCGCCGTTTCCCCCAGCCGGGGACCCCACACCACACCACACGGTATCATAGATACCGGTGCTCTCTCTCTCTCTCTCTCTCTCTCTGCGTGCGTCGCCACTTAGCTTGGCCGCTAATCGCTACAGTTCAATGCGGCTCAATCACTGGACCTCGTCCTCCAAGAACACTTCCACCGGACAAGTCATCTCATTACGACCGACTGTCTATGGACTTGACGCGTCGTGGAAGTTTCTTTCGCCTACACTGTCCGCCACCTCCGACGTCTTGTATACAGTTGGGAATTGTCCCCTCGGATATGTCAGCTACACGTATGTCTTCCCTCGCGGCAATGACAAGCTCTCGTCCTAATGATTACAGTTCAACAGATCGATGTACGCGGAGAACAGGCCGACTGTTTCGCCACCAAAGTCACGCCTCTTCGCCAACGCGGAGTCACCTCCACACACGCGTTTTCTGTTCGCTACACCAAGTTCTTGTTTTCTTCACCAACGACAAGTATAGCCCCGACTACTTTTTAGTTTCTTCTTGTACTTTGTCTTCTGCTCAATGACATTACTATCGGTTCAGCTATGGCTACGTTCTTGTGCGAGAATAACGACATTCTGGCGAGGAGACTTACACTCGCGAGGTACCTTTTTTCGTCTCCTTTAGCCTTAACAAGCTCATCTCTTCCGAGAGCGTTCTCGTGCAATGGGTCCTACTATGGCTTGACTCCTGGCCGGCTGGCCTCAAGCTCAACACCGAGCTTAGTCGATTCTACTCGCACACCTTTATAGACTTGATCTCTTTATGGGACGGTATGTCGCCCGTATGCATTCTTTTGGTGACGGTTTAACGTATTATGTAGGCGCATTATATCGGTGTTCGCCTTACATGTCGAATATCATCTACGCAGTTGGCATAGCGAGTTCTGCGGGTGCAACCATCACTATATCGCTATCCTCCGACCTGCTGGCCGTTCTCACGATTCACATCTACGTCTGTTATTTCGTCTCCAATTTCGTGTATGCACGGTTTCTTGGCACGGCTGGGTCCTTGTGGAACCTCTTTAGAGGTACTTCCTTTTCTCCGGATACATGCGCATTTACCAACTAACCTTTTCAGGCAAACGATATAATGTATTGCGAAACAGAACCGATACTTGGGAGTACGACCTTGATCAGCTGTTGTTTGGAACTATTCTCTTCACGCTTGTCGCATTTCTGTTTCCGACGGTATTGGCGTATTACTCACTCTTTGCTCTGGTACGTGCTCCAATAATGAATCTTGCGGAGATTGACGGAGTGTTTTAGATGCGGTTAGCTATCTACAAGCCTGCTTGGAGATGCAGCTTGCGTTCATGAATCACTTCCCCTTGTTTGCTCTGATGCTGCGTGCAAAGGATCCGTGGCGTTTACCAGGTACATCTTTGCTTTTCAATCAGAACTATTCTTGACGCGTGGTATAGGGGGTATATATTTCTCGATTGAAGCGGGGAAATACGAAAATGAGCATGTTCTGCGTGTCAAGGTGCGGAGCTATTGTACATGTGCGGACTAATACATATTCTCTTCAGAGTCAACCGGTCGCGTTCTCCGCTATCTTCTTCCAGTATAGTATGTGGATTCTTTTCGTCGATTTCCACATGTATTCACCGGCGTGCTCCAGTCCGGCTTGTATCTCGTCTGGCCTCGCACTACAATCCTCTGCGCCTATTGTGGCACTTGGTCTCCGGCCGGCTTGTCCATCCCATCCCGCGGTATTCGATTCGCTACAACAAATCCCCAAATAGTCAATAACGCTCAGTCCCCGAACTTTATCCCATCACCTTTCAGAGTATCACCCGCCCCGATGAAAGCCTTGGACGACCAGATCCATTCTCCTTCACCACTGACGTAGGCGTGATGCTCCGTACACTGTTATTGGACTTTGTCCGCGGCCGTGGACCGCGTATCATCTGCCCAGGTGTAGGGGGGTTTGGTGTGGTTGGCGGCGGTAGACGGGGTGAGCACTCGTTGGGCATCGTCGGCGGCTCTAAGCGTGGTATGGAGGGAAGCGGCCGAATGGGGCGCGGGCCCGAGACGGAGGCTGAGCGTTTCTTGAGTGTAAGCGGAGGTATCATGTCATCGAGAGTCAGTGTCGGATGTGGATGCGCGGACGGTTTTTTTGATGGAGATGGTGATTGGTGTTGTTGCGATGGAGAGGGGAATGGGAGATGGCGACGAGCTTGATGCGGAGTGTGAACATGCAGATCGGAC
>QLPD01000149.1:0-17911 GCA_003314085.1 Hymenopellis raphanipes
AAGTGCTGAATGCGGATGTCGCCATCTAGTTCTTGAACTCTTCTTCACACGTTCTCTCCAAGCACACGTTGGCTCCTCCATCATCGTGAACTGCGTCAACCCAGGGTTCTGTATCTCGAACCTGCGCAACACACTCCCCGAGCACATGAAGGAGGATAACGAGAAGAGAGAGGCAGACATTGCTTATACGACTGAGGAAGGGAGCCGCCAGTTGGTGTACGCCGCAGTTGGAGGTGCAGATAATGAGAAGCAGCTTCTCGGGACGTACATATCCCTTTCCGAAGTACGTGAGGTTAGCGACTACGCACTCAGCAAGGCGGGGAGGGATGCCGAAGATAGAATTTGGGTACGTGTCAAACAATTTTTCGCATTGGCAAGAGACTTACATTAGTTCAGCATGAATCGTTGGAGCTCTTGAGTACCGTGGATCCCAAAGTTGGGGAGATTAAACAACGTTATCTACAGTAATCAATGTTTTTGAGGAAAGATCTTTTACCTTGTTCACTATCGGACGAAAATCAGCAATGTCAAAAATCGCTGCCTTGAGTCCTTGACTCCCTTGTGACCGTCCGTGTTGAAGTTCTCGTTCAGAATAAGACTGAGCTGTCGTCTTTCCCGTATCTCGTCAATTGCAGCTCTGTCTGCCATGATAGGTTCGCTGGCTAGTGAAAAAGGAATACAGAACACGTGGCGAACGCGTCCTAGGTCACGTGGTGGGACTCTCCTGACTGTTGCGATCATGTCCTCGAGATGGCGGTTTCAGAGCGCTCCCCGGATGGAGGGGCACAACCCACTCTCAAAAGAGTGGGTCTTTTATGATGCGAACAGTGATACAAAGTAAATGAGCTGACGTCGCAGTGCCCGCTTTCCGGTGTAGCCAAGTTTTCTCAGCTTACTTATTGCACCGTCTAACGAGTCTACAGGAAAATTGCTGCGCCAATTGTGCCTGCACGGATACTCACGTGTACGTATGCTTTCATTTCGCTTTTATGCTAACGTCCAATTGACTTCAATCTCTTTATCAGTCCATCAAATCACGGTCAAGCTTATCTGTTTTCGAATGGCAGTTCATACAGATGTCCATGGGTCGACGAAAATCAGCAACCTCCGTCTGGTCATGATGGCTGGCCCCGCACAAGCCATCCACATCGATGACCCGCGTTGGATTACTACTTATAAGGCGGGACGTTATCCTGACACTGGTTATTCGCCCCCGCCTGCGAGTCGATTAGTACCAGGAACGATTATTCGAAGGCCCGACTATGGATGCGCTCAAGCCATTGTGAGTAGAACTAGTTGCATTCTTCGTTAAACTTTCGTCTGAAGAAGAATCACCAAGGACAACCCCGCTCGTACGTCATGCGGATTATTCTCCTACGCTCATGCAATTCTGATTCCACTTGAAGCTGTACGGTGCCCTGGTAGATTGGGCTCTTCTGGGCATGTTGTCTATACAGTTCTGCAAGTCGTCTTCACATGCCGAAGTGTATCTCGTCTTGACGTGCTCCACAGATACTTATATCCGTTGGTGTTACAAGCAAGGCAAAAAGCCATGGGGACCTCTTGGTCTGTCTTGGTATGAGCTTTCTGGATCTCTTGCTAACAGGTGTACTTCGCCTTTAGCGTACACCATCGGGGTCTTCCTGGTCGAGCTGGTCGAGACTGCCCTGACCACGCAAGCTGTGCATGAAGCTGTTCTACAACAACGAATCCCAGCAAGTTTTAGGCAAAGAGCAATTCCCGTTAGTATCGGTGTGTCGTCACTCCCACTGCTTCTGATCTACATGTACTCATGACATGATATTCTAGTCGTCGGTGCTGTTCAATGCTACTTCGCTTGGTGCGACCGCTGTCCGCTCTTGCGGAAAGCTGTTCTAATATTCAACTCGTCTTTAAGGAGAATCAAAGCTCTCGGCCGCTCACTACTCTTCAACTTCTTAGCTGCTTCCGTTACATTGGTAAGAATAGAAACTCGACGTTCTGCATAGTTACTGATACCGTTGTCGATAGCTTTCCGTTGTGCAATTCGCCGCCGCCCTGACATTTAGTATAACGGCAAGTACCCCATGGCTTTTCTTGAACCCATCCAACCGAACTTGCTCCCTAGTCTTTCTCGGATCTAAACCAGATAGGAAATGCCGGAAAGGTCAGACTTTGAACGCATCTATCCACCTATTCGATTCACTGTAATCAGGTCTGGTCTGTCACCGTCATCTTATGTGATGTAGTAATCGCTGCGTCGCTCATCCATTATGTGAGCACTAGTCCTCAAAGAGCTCTTAACCATCGTCTCATTTCAGCCCAGCAGCGGTTGCTCTCCAGAACAAACACCAAGGACAGCCACGACACGTTTATAAGTCAAGTCTTACTGACTGGATCACTCACGGCTCTTATTTGCGTTGGTCATATTGTTCTCGCAGTGTGTACACGGACAGTTCCCGTAGACGTAACATTGTACGTTACCACTTCGAGTCTGCTATTGTGAAACTTGACGAGGGACTACAGAGCATATGCGACTGGAAAATTGTGAGTCAAGAGTTGGGTCGTGTCACACTTAACACGATGATACTCTTGACGCCAGGTACTCGAATCTTCTCCTCGGCGATCTTAATAGAGGGCAAAGCGCAGGAGGCTCGCATGTCGCCTTGGATTCAATGCGAACCCTCTCCATCGGCACCATTACTCCTTTGGCCGCGCCAACATCAGACGCTAGTATCCACGATAGATCGGTCATAGGTGCACGCATTGTTTCGCCGGAGGAGGGAAGACTCCACACCATTGTGGAGCCTCAGGCTCCAGCGCGCGACCGGGAGATCGTGAGTAGTCCGAAGTGCTACTAGGGGCGTGAGCTTACACCTCCGTAGATCCTACCGTTTGGACCCCCTCCTACATATTACTCTAATGGCGCGCATTCGCCGAGAAAGGCTTCTCGGTCGTGAAAACCTCAGGTTCTATCAACATGCAAATGATGTTTGGTTACGGATTACAGTAGAAGTAGAACGAGCACTGCGAGTCTGCTCCTTTGCAGAAATGAGACTGTGGTGTATGTTTACTGGAGCTGAAGAATTTGTAGTATTTTACTAGCATTGTTATGATCAATCCTTGTTGGCTTACTGGAATTCCGGCTTATTCAGGCGTCGTTGCTAACAGCCAGTGCCTCCTTTCATCGCCTCTTCCGCCACAAATGTCAGCGCGAAGGCACTACTATGAACTCTGTCAACTTCCTGATCTTTGGACTCGACGTACCCATCTCAAGGAGGTAGGTATATTACGGCCTGTTCGAGACGCCCTTGGGTTGTCAGTGTTTCATTTAATTCATACTCTGGAAGAGGCGTACACTGCAAGTTGGGTTGAACCGGGATTTTGGTTCGACTACGCTAGCCACGGTACGACAGATGGTGGCGTTAAACGCCTTGCTTCAGCCTTGACGAAACTATTGTATTACGTTCGCACAAGACTCTACAGCTTAAATATACACGATTGGTGATGACGATAGACACTTAACCAAGAAAGAGAAACACAGGAGAAAGGAAAAATCATCAAGTAAAGAACGTATGGGCATCATGGTGCCAAAATAAAAACGAATGTAAACCGCGCACTAACAACTAATGCGCGTAGAGATTCACGAGCCTAGGCTTCTTCGCAACATGAATAACCTCATCCACGGGCGGTTCAGCATCGCGTTCCGGGGACTCTGAGCGCTGCCTCTTCGTCCCACGAACCCACTGCATCACCGTCTCGAACCCAATCTGCACCAGCTGCACAACGAGGCTCGGCGCGCGCGGCGGCGGCGTAACTGGGACCAGAGGCAGACGACTGGGGGATGGGACGGACTCGTAGTGGGGAGGCACGTCATACTCATCGCTGCTGGACGGGCGCTCCATGTAGTCCTCAGAGTCAGAAGAGGAGTCATCTCCCGGCCTGTGCGAGGGAACACGACGCGACAGGCGGCGTCGTTGCAACCGATGCGGAGGAGGGAGGAGGTCGGCAACTTCATTGTCGCGCTCGTAGTCTGCGTCGTAGCCCATGTCCGAGTCCACAGAATCTCTGCGAATAGAGACATCTTTGACTTCTTCCTCCAAGGTGAAAGACACATCGGGATCGTCAGCCTTGTCGTCGCGCTCGTAGTCTCCGGTGCTGGACATCTCAGAATCTCTGTGGATAGATACATCTGCTGCCTCCGGCTCCCAGTTGTAGAGCCGCAAGGGAGGAGCAGACGCGCGTGTGAGCACAGGTTCGAGTGGGGTTGCTGGGCCGTCGCAAAGTGCCGGACGTGGGAGAACAGAGCGCGCTAGGATCGCGATGGGCTGGGAGAGGGGGAGAGGTTCGGGAATAGTCTCAACGGGAACAGTAATCTCGTCTTCATGAATGGGACAGAGGAAGGTGAGGCGAGCACCCTTGGGATCGATGTCATCACCCTTGAGCACAGTGATGGTTATATTGCCGATGGGTGAGTCCTGAGACTTGGCCGCTTCGTCGGCGGGATCCATGTTGGACACGGTGACTTGAGGATCGTCACCGACGTATGTGATGGTGGGGATGCTGTCGTCCTTAGAGTACGGTCTGAGGAGGAGTAATTAGAATTAGATAAAGCAATAATGAAAAGAAGAGACGAACCCAGTAATGGACACTTTAACCGCCGACGCGCTGGGGAGTCGGATAGCGGTAGCCCTACCGGGAGACCAGTTGAGAATGTGATCCGCAGCGGTAGCGTTGCTTCGGCGCCTCTGAGCCTTGGCGGGAAGCGTATGGGCAACGACCAATTCTGAGGCGGCGGGAGAGGAGGACTGGGTAGACATTATAATGAAAACGTTAACGTTAGCGATGAGGTTCGTAAAGGATATCGTTAGAGAGGACAGTACGGTCAACGTACGAGTCTAGTCGGTTCGTAGGGGAAAAGTGAGAGACGCCAGTGGATCCGACTGGTTTTATACTTATTGCAGGGTAGACCGAAATGGCAATCGTGCGGACAATGGGACTGGTCAAGTCAGAACGGGTGGACCATTGTTCTACACGGTCCACATCCATTGCTTCCAGGAAAACCGAATTGAGGTAGACGTCGAGTCGGGCGAACAATGGGACTGGCCAATTTCGATTGAGGACACAGTGGCCCATTATACGACGCCTTTCACGGCGGACCGCCATTGGGGATCCTGAACAGTCCATTACGGGATGTCTGCTAATTTTCGGCCAATGCCGAACGATTGTGGCGTGCATGAAATCTCTCTGCAGTAAATGAGTTTCGGAATGAAGGGCAGATCTGGTTTACCGTACCTTCCACATTTATCCAGGCCAACGCACCAAGCAGTTTCCATGTCAATTGTCTGTGGTGTACGACTTGAGAAAAGAGAACAGTTGAAAAATCCTAATGACGTCATTGGAAGAATGGGTCCTGCACTCCTATTCTTCACCTGGTACAGGAGGAAGGTGAGGTGCCTGCTGCCCTCTTGATACCAACCAGAGATAAGGCAGTCGTTCTACGAATCATCGATATACGAGCGGTGAGATCACCCAGAAGACCGTTCGAGTATTGGTCGTCAAGCTCAGGTTAACATTCTGTCAGTCCAGCAGCATGGAAATCGTGGGGACAATGGGACTGGTCGATTTAGGACAGGTGGACAATTGTTCTACACCGTCCAAATATTTACTTCCGGGAAAACCGAATGGCCCTAGACGAGCGTTAAGAATTATTCTGTCATGGAAGTGGCGAGCATGAGCATGACTGACGAACCTCGACTAAATGCGGATTGATAGCGTTCCAATTCTACGTAGGAATGCTGTTAACAGAAAAGTTCCGCGTGGCCTCCAAAGCGATATAATATATGCGCTCCTTGTGTTTCGCCGCCGGTTGAGATCAAGAAGGATCGTCGTCTAGCATTCTGGCAGCTACAGCTTTCGACTCGCACTTTTCCGGTCGCAAACGCTGTGATGTTTCATCTTCAGCTTCGGAGTAGGGGCTGACTAGAAGCGGGAACTCACAGAGTGTTCACCTGCGTGGATGCAGCAACAGCGATGAGACCAACGGGAAACAAGAGCCGCGTCGAGATCGTTATAATAAGCCGGGCACCAGGATAGCGGTCGCCATGAAACTCCATGACAGAGTACTGTCTTGCGCTAGAAGAATTCGGCGTGTGTGCGTTATGCGCCGTCAAGTAAGTGTGGCTCAGCGGAATAAGGAAGAGCCCGACAGTGCGCTGCGCTCATCATGAGCAAGCGGCTTGAGAAAGCGACGCGAAGGTCCGCCAAGAGCATCCCACCTGCATACATCACCGGTGTACGTATCCATCTATGGATTCAGTAGATATTGAGGTTCCCATACGAGATAAAGAGATGTCTTACAGATTTGCATACACAGGACGGCGAGTCCAGCAAGGCGCCGTAAAGCTGCAAATGGCTTCATAATGAAAATGAACTGGGACGACAATCAGATAAAAAATTTCATGAAGAATATCACTACTAGTTCGACGTACAGCGGTTTGGAGGTATCCATCGGAAAGTGGTTCTGAGTATTGACTCGGCGCTAGAGGGGAAACTTGATTCGAAGGAGCATTGGACGGCGCTATACATATACGGCGACCAAGAGACTGAATCAGTTGGTCCATATGAACGGCCAGTGATCCATATCTGCGAAGCGGGTGTTGAGTGATTCCACGCAGGCACGGAGGGCTGCGACTGTAAGCATTCGTCCAGTCGATTCTTGATGTCGTTCCAAAATCACTGGCGCCGCATAATACCGGTAATCAAAGAGCAGCCATTTCATCGATAAAGGCCTTCTGTTCAACCTGCAAGCCAGGTCCATGGTTTTCCACAAGCCTTGCTTGTCAAGGTCCTTCCGAAGGAAACGTAGTCTCCCGTACACAAGTACAAACACCGGGCTTCTCCGGTTCAGGAGGACATCCAGGTCTTCCCGTGGTCTTCCCTCATGAAGTCCGCTTTCGCCTAATTACATCGTCCTTGCGCGTCCGTACACTCTTGGATTTCAATGCACGCGACCACACCGACACCATTTCTTACCTTGAGCCTCCTTGCGAAAAGGGATGTTGACGCCAGTCACGAATACAGGCCCTGGCAAGCTCTCCGACGTGAAATCCTCCCCAAAGTCTGGTTTTTCTTGCAAAAAAATTCACAGGAACGGATCAACTGCTTGTCTTCTTAGGCTAGAGACACCGGATTCGGACGCGGCCACTCTCTGTGACGATTCCTAGCCAAAGAATCTCTCAAAACTGAGCTTAAAAATGCGATTTTATAGCGAGATTTCTGGCCCCTCAAAGTTCCGTTGCTCGCCGGCGGTTTTTGGGAGCGACCCAGGGCCTACGAATACGCTGGAGATGGTCAGCAAAAAGATATTATTGTATCGAGTACATATTTCTTACCTTAATACCAACAGCGCTCTTTCCGTTCCGGCACATCAGCTCAGGCGCGACCGTACCGGGTTCGTCAATGACATGTCGCTCATCTGTTTTCTTATGTACGCTTTCTCCTTCTCATGAATTCTAGGTCAGCTTACAAGCAGAACTAGGGTTATGGTTCTGAAGTACTGTGCGCGACGGTGGTGCTGCTGAACTGTTATTTGTGTAGTCTGCTGTCATGACTGGAGGATGATTACTCTTTGATCCTTGTGTCCTGTCCAACTTCACCAGAATGTACTGTGTGACAGGCATTGCAGTTCCACAGTATCTGCTATCGGGTGTTTGTCAGGATCATGATGTACAACTATGTCTAAAATTGTTGCCCGTGCTCCAGCTCTGTTTCGGCGTTTTACAAAACCATGACTCGCGCCCTAACCGTCAATGAAAGCATTTCCGGTGAGCTGCTTGGTGTTCCGCCGGCGGCCACTTGCTGTTTTCTGGACCGCTACGAAGGGCCAGCCCGTAATCCTCTGTAATGTTCAATTGGCGTCCTTTCACATTGTCCTTAGCGCGACAAATATACATTGGCAGTAATGTTCAGTGCGGCGTCATTCCAGGCTCGTTGAACACTCTTGTGGAGTTACCGGTGCGGCTCTGCTTCGGCCAGTTGCTTGTACTGTAGACTCTTAATGTCACTTTCCAAGGTTTTACGATGAGTCCGCGTACTGAGCATCAAACAAGGCAAGGTTCTCGAGTTCAAAAAGGAGATGCGCAAATGGGACGTTGATTGCCGGCAAGTGACCGGTGGCTGTGCACCCCTTCTCATCGTCGTCCACGATGTCGACGACCATCAACCTGTACCCGCTCTCCAATTTCACGTTCAGCACCAAGGAGGCACAGCCAGAGGAGGACCCGTCGGTATCGGCGCGCCTACAGCGACTGCAGAACAACTATGAAGACTTTGGAATGCGGCGCACCGTGGAGGGCATCCTCGTCGTCCACGACCACGGCCACCCGCATATACTCATGCTGCAGATCGCCAACGCCTTTTTTAAACTGTGCGTCCCCACGTTGTCGACTTTCCCGCAATTTTTTGACGCCAGGACAGGCCTGGGGACTACCTGAAGCCCGGCGAGGACGAGATCGACGGTCTGAAGCGCCTGCTGGATGACAGGCTGGCACCTCCGTCGGGCTCGGAACAATTCAACGCGTCGCATGGCGTGGACAACGACTGGGAAATCGGCGACTGCCTGGCGCAGTGGTGGAGGCCTAATTTTGAGACGTTTATGGTGCGTGCTCGTCGTCGTCTGCGATGCTGGCGGTAGCTAACACTCTACCAGTACCCATTCGTGCCCGCGCATATCACCAAGCCAAAGGAGTGCAAGAAGCTATTCCTTGTCCAAATGCCTGAACGCAGTCCGTATTCCCATTCTGCGCGTCACCGGTCTGGGCTGATTGTGCTTGCAGAAGTACTTGCCGTCCCTAAAAACATGAAGCTCCTCGCTATTCCGCTCTTCGAACTGTACGATAACGCTGCTAGGTCCGTGTTCTATCCTGCCCTAGATCTTTTGGCTAACATTTTGTGCAGATATGGGCCTCAACTGAGCGCGATTCCTCACTTACTCTCAAGATACAACTTTATATATCAATGACCCTCTCGCCCTGCTTTCCTGTTTGCTGTCCTCGTTACTGTATCGATTGTCTAAAGGTTGTACTTTAATATATCTCGTTCGCGTCTTGACCTGCAGTTTCGTGCTTACACTCAGATTTCACCTTGTCTTCTTGTCAACGATCCTGCCGAGCAAGGGTGCATTTCCAATTTCGCCAGCCGCGCTCGATGCGCTGGGTAACGTGAACTGCCTCCGGCGTAGAGGGCAAGGGAACCGACACTGGCCTAGACGACGTGCCAAAGAGCGGAGTGCGTGATTTGGGCGTGCTGTGGATGGATCTAGTCGGTGTCCTGGATGCGTCCTTCAGCAGCAGGCCCAAGTTTCCGAGGTTCCACTCAATTCCATTCTCAACTCTTGATAGTATGGAGATTAGCATTCTACCCAAGTTCGTAGGTTTCTTCCTTAGCGAAATTAGGCGCCGATCTAAATAGGTCCTTGCAGCTTTCCGTGTTTTTACGAGCAATTTGGTCCTACAGAACAAGGAAATCATTGCAAGTTAATGTTCACAGGGCGAAACCCAGCTCGCATTCCTCGCGATCAGACGCTTACGAAGTGGCGTGGCAGTCGAAGAGAATCGTGAGTCGCTTATATTCATGAGGCTATGATCCGCGTAGCCATAAGTTGGATGATCGTCGACTGTCAAACTGTAAGTCCATTTGTTTTGACCTGCCACTACTTTTTTAATTCCCGTACTGCAGAGCGATGTCGGGCTGCGCGACTGCAGGCATTCTCCAGCCCTAATATGGTGATATGGGAGACAGAAATGGGAATTCTGTAAAGCATCTCTGCACCTCATAACTCGATACCTCCTACAGCATAGACGCTTCGGTTGGTGTACTAGCAGGCCATGGGATGTTCTCGGCGTCTTCGACTCGCTTTTCCGACTCGCTTGCTCCTGAGTAGCCCCGAACTGGCCAAAATCACTTGACGGCGCATACCGCGCACCCAGGCCTTCTTGCGCAGGATAGAAGTACTCTACCGTGGAGTATCACGGCGACCGCATTCCCTGTTAACGTCGGTTGGTCTTATTTCTAGTGCATCTGATTTTAGCCAACTCATGATGTGATGTCGCAGTTGTTGGTATTGTACATCGTTGCTTTGCCTGGTACGAACCAAGAAGGTTCAAAGTTCTCGGGCGTTCGCTGCTGGTCGATGTCATTCTAAACAGCATGATCATCGCTATGTCGCTGGTACGAATTTGCTCCTTGAATGTCGTCTCCTTTTGATTTGGATCATCACCAGAGCAAGCGTGAAGAGTAGCCACAACGCAGTCATCGCCCAGGTCATCCTAACATTCTTCTGGGTACCGGCGGTGAAACACAAAGAGCTTGGATATCGCTATGGAGGACACGCGGGGCTTCTGCGTTTGCAGCATTCCTACTATGGGTGCGCCAACAAGGAGGGAAGCGATTCTTTGGGCAGTGCCTTCCTGGAGGAACGGCAAGCTCGTGCTGTTACGGAGAGGGGACCCGCCCAGAGAGGTGCGAGTTCCGATAAACATAGATGCGCGAGCCACGACGACACAAGCAAAACGATTCTGCAGAACGGCTATGTCGAGGGCGAAAGATAGCTCGTCTTCTGCGCTACCTGGTATCTCGACACGCGTCCTGGTAATTGAAGAAAAAGGATCTCAGAACGCTTTCACTGCAGATCCTTTGCCGCGATACCACAGTGGATTTCCCTTTCCTGTCTTGTGAACGATTTGGTTCTAAGCTTCGTGACGTATTGCAGCAAAGTCCGTACGTGTTTTTTTCAGTTCGTCGGCCACATTATTGACTAGATCCTTTCAGCTGTTCGGGATTTGGCTAAACAAGCACCACTAAGCCATAGCGCGACGTTCTCAATTGACCGCGCACCAAGTCCTCCTACCGCAGGATAGTACTCTACCGTGGAGTATCACGGCGACCGTTAGCATCGGTTATCCATGATTTCCAGTGCATTCGATTTGAGCGATGCCCTGTTGTCGGCTGTTACTTTGGTTGGTACGATCACTGCTCGCTGCCACAAAACGCTGGTACTGATGTCCTGTAGTTCTCGAATGTTCGCTACTCTTCACCTTCCTGGCTGCCTTCGTTATACTGGTACGGTATGAAACTCGACGTCGGATGACTGCTGATGGTAGTTACAGTTCGTCGCCGCGCTGGCGTTTGTTGTAACAGCACCGCAGGATTCTTTGCGGATCTCCCCATCTAATCATTTGGTGGAGCGAAAGGCCAATGCCGCCAAGGCAGACACTCGACGAATGCATTTCTTCATCGCCTTAACGTACTTGACGCAGTCAGGTCTGGTCCTTCGCCGTCAGCTTTAACAGCATGATTATCGCTATGTCACTGGTCTACGCTGTATGCCGGCCTTCATTTTGTTCTTTGATTGTCGTCTTATTTTGATTAAGCAAGGCAGGATCAAAGAATCGCCTCAACGCAATCATCGCCCAGGTCGTGACAGACAAGATGCTAACATGGACTTGGCGACATAAACTCGAAGGGTGATCTCAACCGGCGTCGAAACACAAGGAGCACGCATATCGCTTTGGAGGTCACGATGGTACAAGCACGACGCACGAACCGAACGACTATGCGACTGTCAGGCGAGGGCGAAGGACAGCGCGCTACCTGGTACTCTCGACACGCGTCCTAATAATTGGCAAGACCCGTCCACTGAAGAAATGTCGGTATTGGATTACGCTCGGATGCCAGTAATGCGGATTGTCGTACGGTAAGTCTCTATATATTTATCCAGACATGCAATCAGTCCGTTAATTGGCATGGTGCATAGCAGGCTCCGCGTCCTCTGGTTCTACTACGGAGACGGTGCACGTATAACGTGATTCGAAGAATGACTGTATTTCTGGTTGGTATCGCTAGAACAGAAGGCAACTCACCTCTTTTCTGACATCATGACGTCATTGGCTAGGACTTGGAACTGTTTGCTTTTCTCAAGCCATACACCAAGAGACTTTGATAAGGGCATGGTTGTTGTCTTGGTCTGCATAAATGCAGAATATCGTACGGTAAGCCAGATCGGCCTGTGATCCCGGAACTCATCTACTGCAGATGGATTTCCTGCGCCACAATCGTTTGCTCGGCGAATTAGGAGATATCCCGTGCTGGTCTGCTCGTGATCTCCAACGGCGGTCCACCACGAAAGGCGTCGCGTAATGGCCACTGCGTCCTAAATTGAAATTGGTCAGTCCCCATTGTTCGTCCGACTCGATCTCAAATGTGCTTGCCAGGGTAGCAGAACACTGCCACTGCCGATCTTTTGGCGGACCACCCGCGACGATATCACACGGATAGACATGGTCATTCTGTCAAACGCATTATTCGCCAAATAAGGCAACAGGCCATTGGCAGAACTTGGAATGTCTTCTAAGGAATGTGAACTCCAAGCCTCATTTCGTCGTTCATGTTCGCCGGGCATGCTAATGCTCACATTCATGGCAGAGCAATTCTTAACCGTGGTCTCGCTGGGTTCAGTCGGTCTTTCCGGAAACAAAGATGTGGACAATGGTCCACCCGTCGTAAATCGACCAGCCCCATTGTCCGCACGATTGCCATATCGGTCCGTCCTCCAACGACCCTGCGCCGACCAGTATAAAGCCAGTCGGGTCCACCAGCCTCTCTCACTTTTCCCCCACGAACCGACTAGACTTGTACGTTGACCGTACTGTCCTTTCTAACGATTTTCCATCACTTTCTTGTCTTCACACTTACTTTCCTTTACGAACCCCATCGCCAACGTTAACGTTCATTATCATGTCTGCCGAATCTTCCCCTATTGCCTCTCCCGCCGCCTCTGAGTTGGTCGTTGCGTATGCGACCCCCGCTAAGGCTCAGAGGCGCCGTAGCAACGCGACCGCCGGGCGGACGCAACACGTTCTGAAGTTCTCTCCCGGTCGAGCTACCACTATCCGACTCCCCAGCCCGTCGGCGGTCAAGGTATCCGTTACTGGGTTCGCTTGCTCTCTTCACTTTTGCTTTATCTAATTCTAATTACTCCTCAGACCGCGCCCTGATGACAACGACAACGACAGCGACGACAACACCCCAGACGTCGCTGACGATGCCCAAGTCACCGTGTCCGACATGGATTCCCCCGACGAAGCGACCAAGTCTCTCGCTGAACCCACCAGCAAGATCACCATCAGCGTGCTCAAAGGCGATGACATCGACCCCAAGGGTGCTCGTCTTACCTTTCTCGGTCCCATTTCCGAAGACGAGGTTACTGTTCCCGTTGAGAAGAAGAAGGCTGTTCCCGAACCGCTTCCTCTCTCCGAACCAGTCCTTACTCGCCCATCCCGCGTCCCCAAGCGCTCGGTTATGCCACTCCCCGCCCTCTGTAACGGCCCCCCGACCCCGCTCGAGCCTGTCTTCGCGCGCCCACATGCTCGGCCCATGCAGCTCTACCAACGGGAGCCGGAGGAACTCGAGGAAGCGAATGTCTCTACCCGCAGGGATTCTGTGGACTCGGAGACTTCCAGCACCGGCTACAGCGCAGACTACGAGCGGGACAACGAGGTGGATGATCCTGATGCGTCTTTCACCCAGCCCGAGCAGGAAGAAGTCAAAGACAAGTACGACTTCCTCCCTCCCCCGCGGCGCAACAGCCTGTTCCAAGGGCGCCGCCTGCCGCGTCCTAGCCTCTATTCGCAGCCGGACGAGCCTGAGGAGTACTACGTGGAGCGCCCGTCCAAACCCGTCGCGGACGCCTATAGCAGCGATGAGGACGAGGATGAATATGAGGAGGACGCGTTTGCGGACCTCAATGATATTATGCCGGTTCCGTACCTCCGTAGTGGTCCCCGCTACATGTCTGACTCTGACTTGGATGACGAGGACGACGAGGAGGAGGAGGAAGAGGCTGACCCGTACCCCAGTCTTGTGCCTCTGTTCTCAGCTACGCCGTCGCGCGCGCCGAGTCCCGTTGTGCAGCTGCTTGAGCAGGTTGTGTCAGAGTGGGCGCGTGGGACGAAGAGGGGGCGCGAGGAGGACCTGGAGCGCGATGATGAAGATGTGGATGTGGATGAGTTTGTGCATGTTGCGAAGAAGCCTAAGCTCATGGCTGTTTACGCACATTAGTTGTTAGTGCGCGGTTTACACTCGTTTTTGTTTTGACGGTTCATGATGCTCTTACGTTCTTTACTTGTAACTCTCGATTTCCTGTACTGCGTTTGTCTTGTTTCTTTGGTTAACGGTTAAGTGTTGTACTTTTAATATGTACAGTGCATCATCCTCATCAGTAGTGTGGATCTTATATGTAGAGCCTTATACCAATATAATAAAGGTTCATCAAAGTCTGCAGCAAGTTGTTTGAGAAAATAGCGCTCGCCGTGGCGAGTCGAAACTACTCTGATTTTGGCTGTAGAACCCTCTGTGAATGTGATGTATATCATTGACTGGGTGAAGCGAAGAATAGCGCCACCGTCCTGAATCGAACTTCTGCGCCTGTTAACATGGTTGAGGCCGAGCCCACCACGTCTTACACCACGACCACTACCTCATAACACCACTTATGGTTATCTGAAACAAACTGCTGGTGCATTGATCTGACCATACTATAGCCATCATGTCTTCTCCTCAGTGAATCAGGAGAGGATTGACAGGAACCAGAGTCAAAAATCGAAACAAGCAGAAGATGGAATTGGCAGTAAATGCTACGGAGATGCAGCCACAGAAATGGAAGAAAGCGAAGATGATGGTAGACGTTCAAAGGAGTTGAACGTTGAGGGCGTATGTGACGGAAGCGTGATTGCATTACGCTTTGTCAGCGTTTCCTTTTCTCTTCTTGCCTCTTCTTGGCCCGACGCGTCTCTCCATTTCCAAACTCCCCGACATCGTGGACCGCTGAATGTGATACGGCCGCTCTTTACTCTTGCCATTACCCCGTAATTATCCTTTTGTTCATACTCTTACTTAGGTATAAGTGTACTGTACAGCAGAAGGGACAGATGGAATTCCAGTGATTACCCCAGTTCTTTCCTATTCGACTTGGACTCACTTTTCCTCCCGAAAATTTCACTCTTGCCGACTCCGTGTGCTAGGAGCACGTCGCCGTGACGTGCATTCCCTCACAGTACGTGTCTGGGTTCATTAACCAAATCATTGATCCCTCTCACTAGAAGTCGTTGCTGATTTTATTTCTGGTTGTGTTGCGCGGGTGGAAGGCTACTCACATGCCTCATCTCCAAGGCAAAGAACGTGACAGGACTTCTATTAACACGATGACATCAGTGGTCGGATTTTTTAGCTATTCGCTTTTCTCAAACCATAAACCACAGGACGCTGACATGGAAACTGCTTGGTGCCTTGGCCTGGATAAATGCAGAAGGTACGGTAAGCCAGATTTGCCTGTAATGCCGGAACTCAGCTACTCCAGAAGAATTCCATGTACGCCACAATCGTTTGAGCGGCAATGGCCGAAAATTTGCAGGTATCTCGTGGACGATGGTGGCCTTCTCAGCATCTTCAACGACGATCGCATAATGGGTCTATCCTAAATTGAATTGGTGAGTCCCATTGTTCGCCCGACTCGACGTCTAGCTCAATTCGGTTTTCCCGGAAGCAATGGATGTGGACCGTGGGGAACAATGGTCCACCGGTTCTAACTTGACCAGTTCCATTGTCCGCACGCTTTCCATATCGGTCTGCCATCCAACAACTATAAAGCCAGTCGGGTCCACCAGCGTCTCTCTCACTTTCTCCCGAGACCCGTACGTTGACCGTAGTGTCTTCTCTAACGATTTTTCTACTATCCTTTACGAACCTCATCGCTAACGTTAACGTTCATTATAATGACTACACAATTCTCCCCAGTTTCCTCTCCCGCCGCCTCCGAATTGGTCGTTGCCCATACGCTTCCCGCCAAGGCTCAGAGGCGCCGCAGCAACGCTACCGCTGCTGATCACACCCTCAACTGGTCTTCCGGCAAGGCTACCGCTATCCGACTCCCCAGCCCATCGGCGGTTAAAGTGTCCATTACTGGGTTCGTCTCTTGTTTTCACTATTGATTTATCTAATTCTAATTACTCCTCAGACCGTACTCAAAGGACGACAGCATCCCCACCATCACATACGTCGGTGACGATCCCCAAGTCACCGTGTCCAACATGGATCCCGCCGACGAAGCGGCCAAGTCTCAGGACTCACCCATCGGCAAGATAACCATCACCGTGCTCAAGGGTGATGACATCGACCCCAAGGGTGCTCGCCTCACCTTCCTCTGTCCCATTCACGAAGACGAAATTACTGTTCCCGTTGAGACTCCCGAACCTCTCCCCCTCTCCCAGCCCATCTCGATCCCAGAGCGCTCTGTTCTCCCACTCCCGGCCCTTTGCGACGGCCCAGAAACCCCACTAGAGCCTGTGCTCACACGCGCGCCTGCTCCTCCCTTGCGGCTCTACAACTGGGAGCCGGAGGAAGCGGATGTCTCTATCCGCAGGGATTCTCAAATTTCCCGCACGGGATACGATGCAGACTATGAGCGCGACGGCAAGGGCGCCGCGTCTTTTACCGTGGAGGAAGAAGTCAAACATGTCTCCATTCGCAGAGATTCTATGGACTCGGGCTACGATGCAGACTACGAGCGCGACAACGAGGTTAGCGATCCGGGTGCGCATTTCACCATGGACACAAAAAAGTACAAAGACCTCCGACGCAAAGGCCTGTTCCCAGCCTCGCGCCGCCTGCCGCGTCGAGTTCGCAGCACGGGCTACGATGCCGATTACAAGCGTGACTTCCGTGCGTATATCATCGAGGAGATAGAAAAGTACCACCTCCTCTGCTGCCACGGTCTGTTCCCAGCGCGCCGCCTGCCGCGTCGGTTTCGCAGGGACAGCTTCGACTACTTGCCTGGGGACTATATGGCGCGCCCGTCCAACCCCTACAGCAGCGATGAGGATGACGACCTCCATGATATTGCGACGAGTCCTCCCCGCGCCGAGTCTGACTCAGACGAGTCCGGAGTCCCGTTACCCAGTCGTCTGCCTCTGTTTCCAGTTCTGCCGCCCAGGACCGCTGTGCAGTTGTTTGAGAAGGTCAAGCAGTGGGTGCGTGGGACGTGGGTGGATGGGACGAAGAGGAGGCGCGAGGAGTCCCCGGAGCGCGATGTGGATGGGGATGAGTTTGACCATGTCGCGAAGAAACCCAAGCTCATGGCTGTCTACGCGCATTAGTGCGCGGTTTTCACTCGTTTTATTATTGACGGCGCATTATGCCCATACGTTCTTTACTTGATAGTCTCGATTTCATTTACTGTTTTTGTCTTGTCTCTTTGGTTAACGGTTAAGTGTTGTATGTCTCATATGTACAGCGCATCATGAGTTGTGTAGATCTTATATGTAGAGCCCTGTTCGAATGTAATAAAGGTTCTTCCCAGTCAAAGTGTGAAGTAAGTTCTTAGAGAAAATAGCGCCGCCAACTCAAGTTTACCTGGGAGCGTGGCGAGCCGTACCTATACTTACTTTGCCTGCAGAACCCTCCGTGAATGTGATCTATATCATTGAGTTGGTGAAGCGAAGAATAGCGCCACCGTCATGAATCGAACTTCTACATCTCAGGCTAGCATGGTCCAGGCCAAGCCCACCACGTCTTGTACCACGACCACTACCTCACCTTAACAGACAAAACTACTTATGGTTATCTGAAACAAACTGCAGGCGCATTGATCTGACCATGCTCTGGCCACGTCTCCTCCTCGTTGAAACTATTACTTCCGATCTGACCATTTTTTGACAAAAGGACTGACAACGTTCTAAACTTGTGCTCTGGTCAAAGCGCAGTCCAAGGCCGGCTCATTTGTCAATCTGACAGCTTTGTTTTTGTTCTGAACAAAGTGTCGAAATGACGTCTCTGACACTGCCTCGGTCAAAGTGCTTGACCTCGTGTTCTATATATA
>QLPD01000151.1:0-47214 GCA_003314085.1 Hymenopellis raphanipes
CCTTTCGCCGCCACAGTATTTTTGTGAAACGACAGCGACGGCTGGGTTCGGAGCCTGCGGCTGCCTGCCCCTTGGCTGTAACAACCACAAACCTCTTGGTCGGCTCAGGCGGCTCGGGACTCCGATTGAAACTCCGACGCAAATTGCCGAGATCCATGCAATTTGCATTTGTCTTTGCTTGTTTTCCTCCCTTACATGGACTATACTAGTTTTAACTGTTGTCCTTCGCCAAGCTGCTTTCTCTTCGCACGAGCTTTCACCTTTCTTTTTGTCTCGCTGCCATTTCCTTGTAAGTACCCTTGGTCTATCTCTTTTCCTTCCTGAACAATTCTCTTCAAGGCAAAAGTTAAAACATGATTAGCCTACAAACACACTTGTCAAAAACTTAACCCATGCGATGGTGGCCAAGCAATTCGGGTACACTTCCTGCGATCGACTATTCTACGTCTTCTGATATATTGTCAGCATTTCGCCTCGAAACGCCTGGATTCACCGGAGGCCATACTCTATTCATCTTGCTTCCCTTCTTGACGTCAATCCCGCTCGACGCGCCAAGGGTCATGGCGCAAAACACACATGTACAAGCGTCACGGGTCCGCCTCTTCTCCCCCATCCGCTCCCACGGACCGGTGGGATCAACTGGCTTATGACCTCGACGGTCTGATGAGAAGAACGTTTCCCCGCTCATAAGAAGAGAGGAAACGGAGATCACGGTTTTGGCAAGATGAAGAAGTCCTTGCTTCTCCCCGCGGCGCTTCTAGCAGCGACGAGTTTGATTCATGCGCATCTTGTTGGGCGGCAGTCTACAGAGGATGAGAGTGCGAAGTATGTTTTACCAGTTGGATCGCGTGCGTGCTTTCAACATTTCTGATCGTCGTTGGCGCGTAATCATATTATGTCCTGTCTAACAGCGAACTTCTACAATGGACAATCGACCGCGGCGGTGACGCTCGACCAACACTCACTCCTCTTGGATGGAAAGGTGTGCATCATCATCTCTAAGACCCTTCCGTAATCCGACTCGGCCCATAGCGTCTCATGGTGTTTTCCGGGGAGTTCCATCCATTCCGCCTCCCGGCTCCCGAGCTTTGGTGGGACGTAATGGAAAAGTAAGTGTTAACGCACACCAAGATGCTAATTCCTTCCTGACTACTCTTAGGTTCAAGGTCTGCTCAATCCTCGTTGTAGTCATATGCCTCCCGTCTGACGCGCCCTAGGCTGCTGGTTTTAATGCCGTCTCCGTATATTGTGTGCTACCTTTCTTCCTTCTGTGCTAAACGCGTTCTCAAAGAATACATAGGGCACTGGGGTCTTTCTGCACCCAACGCAGAAGAAGTTCGCTTGACCGAACACAACGATCTGGCCGCGTTTCTCGATGTTTGCAACGCAGTCGGCGTTCTAGTCATCGTTCGCCCTGGGTACGTGACATCCCCGCTCTCATCGGATAAATTACTGACTGGAAAAATAGACCTTATGTCAATGCGGAGACCGCTGGGGGTACGTGCGTTTATTTGACGCGCTTGGCGCTTAATTGATATTTGGTATAGGCGGTATACCCGGTTGGGTCTCTAATCTTGAGGGTCTCGCTAGGACGAACGCGAGTGATTATCGACAGGCCTGGTTACCTTAGTACGTCGTGCTTTGATCCCAGAATAACCTCCCACATATTTCCCCCCAGCATCGAAGAATTTTCTCAGGTCTTGACGCCATACCAGGTCCGTGCACTTGCACTTTAATCCTCTGTATCTTGGCTGACTCTCACCTCCTTCAGTACCCTGATGGACCGGTCATCGGTGAATAACTTCCCGACTTTCCTTCGAGAGTCCCTACCCAACTTTTACACCTACAGCCATCCAAAGCGAAAACGAATACTTCACCAGCGAGAGTCTGGGCATCCCCGGGCTGAGCGAACATATGCAAGACATCATCGACACGTATCGCGCGAACGGGCTCACCAAGATACCGACAATCCACAACGACAAAAATGCAGGCGGGCAGTTCGCCGAAGCTGGGCTGGGCAAGGTCGATCTGTGAGTACAGGACACGTTTTGAACAAAATTGATTAATTGACTTGCTGATGCGCGTAGGTACGGCTGGGACGGATACCCACAAGGCTTCGACTGCGATAATCCCTCGAAATGGACTGAGTTGTCTACTGGTTCGTGTATATCCTTGCTGTGTCGCTTGATGTCCTCATGATGATCTCCGTTCCGTTCAGCGCACGACAGTAACCATCAGAGGTTGAACCCCGCTGAGCCGTTGGCGTTGTTCGAGTGGCAAGGTGCGCAGCGCTGTGCTCAAACGCGTTTGCAAATTTGAAGCTGATGTTCGTCGGTAGGCGGGGCATTTTCGTACTGGTCTGGGCCGGGATACGAGGAGTGCTACAAGTTGATTAATGAACAATTTGTGAACGTCAGTCTGTCTTGTTGTGACGCGTATTGCTGATACTGATGAATTTTGTGATAGGTGTTTTACAAGGTAGATCGCTAGTCTCCATTGCAGATTCGCCTGGTCTCATGTATGGCGGATAGAATAACTACGCGGCGGGGACTTCGATTCAGAATTTGTACATGACTTATGGTAAGCACGCCTCCCTAATAGACTGACTGCCCATGACTGATGTCGTGTCGTAGGCGGAACGAACTGGGGTAATATGCACACCCACACGATCTATTCAAGTTACGAGTACGTTCATTTGGCTCTTCAGATACCTTTGTTTAACCGTTCCTTGACCATCCAGCTATGGCGCTGTATGTTCCCCCCAACTCTCGTTCATACTGTGAATAACCCCAGCACAGGCGATCAGTGAAGACCGCATCCTTACGCCCAAGATTGACGAATTAAAACTTCAAGCCTACTTCCTCCACGCGTCTCCCGACTACCTCGTCGCTGGCCGCCTCGGAGTCAGCAACTCAAGTGGGATTTATACGACCCATTTGCACTCTCCTGAGACGGACGCCAACTTTTACTTTGTCAGGCAGGCGTCGGTGGTGACGCTCGCGGACACGGATCTCACTTTGAAGGTGAACACGACGTTGGAGGGAGAAATTGAGATCCCAAAGGGTGGTGCCATTACGCTCGCGGGGAGGGAGTCGAAGATTATTGTGACGAACTATCCGTTCGGAAACTCGGTGTTGAGCTATACTACGGCTGAGGTGAGATTTGTTTTTGGATTTCAGTACGAAGGGAAAGCGCTCACAACCGTGCAAGGTCTTGACGTGGACTACCTTTGATGGGGTAAGTTGTGAAGATTAAGGCCAAATACTATGAATCGCTGACGCCCCGCCCGTCTCTCTCAGGTCGATACAATTGTACTCTACGCTTTAGAGGGCCAATACATCGAAGTTGCCTTCCAAGGCTCCGGCACTTCAACCGTTACACCGACCTCCTCCACTCTGGACATTGCTGAATCAAACGGGGTGTGTCATTAATTCCCTTCAACACCGTACCGCAAAAAGTCTAATGCGCCTCCTACATACCTAGGTCTTCACGATCTCTGGTAGCCCTTCAGGCATCACCGTCTTCACCGTCGATAACACGCGCATCATCGTCGCGGACAAGAAAACCGCCGGGAGCATCTGGGTATACCACATTGATTCCAGCGCTTTATACGACATGGCACCCGACGTCCCCGCCGTGTGGGTCCGTGGGCCGTACCTCCTTCGCTCTGCCTCTGTCGACGGCTCGACGCTTAACCTCGTAGGCGACCTTAACGATACCACGACGCTAGACGTCTTTGCTTCGTCGCAGTATACATCCGTTACGTGGAACGGGGAGCCTGTTGCTGTTGAGGAGACGGAGATTGGGTCGCTGAGAGGTGTGGTTGGGATGCTCGATGTGTTGAGCGATGTGCAGCTGCCTGTTATGACGGAGGTTGAGTGGGTTTGTAAGGATTCGTTGCCCGAGTTGAAGGTGGACTTTGATGATTCGGAGTGGGTTGTGGCGAATAAGACCGAGACTTTTAGGCCGCAGAAGCCGTTTGCTGGGAAGGTGAGCATCTTCTTCATTTGCTCCGAGTGGTAATTGACGTCGTTTGGTAGTATGTTTTGTACGCTGGCGAGTGAGTTGTTCTCTTGAATTTTGATTAATGGCGCGCTCACGTGATCCGATAGATATGGATTCCACTCCGGGGATTGGGTATGGCGAGGGCATTTCACTGGAAATGCTACTGGTGTTTCACTCGCTATCCAAGGGTATGTCGCTTTCCTGTGTGAATGTGTCCAGGCTGTTCTCATGGCGCTGCAGAGGATTTTCATTCGGGTATTCCGCGTTTATCAATGGACACTTTTTGGGCTCTGGCCAAGGCTCGTCCCACAGTCAGCAAGGTGTCGATATTCTGGAGCCTGTATTCAACTTTACTTCGGATCAGCTTGTTGAAGGCGACAATGGTGAGATTGTGCTTCTCAGCTTGGTTGATAAATTGACGGTGATTGCTAGTTCTGACGGTTATCCACGACTCGACTGGACTAAACCAGGATTGTACGTCTGAGTGTTTAAAGAAGCGGGCTGTCCGGTGCTCACTGTATCAGACAATGTCGACGATGAATTCAAAACTCCAAGAGGAATCAGAGGATACACGCTTCTCTCTGCGGATGGTTCCCTGGACTTTGACGTCTGGAAAGTGGCTGGCAGTAAGTTGCCTTTCGGACGATGGATATGTTGCTCATGAGGACGTAGACGTCGGCGGCGAACACGCACCTGATTATGTGCGTGGTCCGTACAACGAAGGCGGCTGGTGGTTTGAACGTGTCGGTTAGTCCGTCTTCTTCTCAGTCTTCTCCCTGTCTGAGCGTATTCCTGTAGGTGCTCATCTCCCCGGATACGACGCGTCTTCATGGAATCAGTCTTGCACACCATACGATGGCACGACCAGTGCTGGCGTAACGGCTTATCGGACGACATTTGATCTCGATTTGCCTGTTGGGTCTGATATTCCGCTGGCATTTGACTTTGAACTTGATAGCGATGCTCCGCATCGGGTTCTGATCTTTGTGAATGGGTGGCAGTTTGGACGGTACGAAAACGTGCTTACTGACTTCCCGCTCCCGCTAATACACTCATAGGTTCTTGTCGACGCTTGGTCCGCAGACGAGCTATCCAATTCCTGAGGGAATTATCAATCATCATGGGACTAATGATGTTCTTATTTCGTTTTGGGCTCTTAGTGCGTAATCTCGCCTTCGCAGGAGGAAGACAACTGGCTGACGTTACATGCTCGCGGTAGATTCGACTGGGGCAAAGCTGAGCAAGTTTGAGCTTACGAAAAGGGGTGTGTTCGCGTCGAGTAAGAGGGCGAGTGTGGATGTTGTGGCTGCGCCGGGATGGGCGGAGCTTCGAGCGTAAATATAGGAGGATGTACGCTTTCTTGTAATGATAACGATTTGGCGCATTCATGGTACTACGGAGAGTGCGTGTTTGTTATTCCTTATTGTTCGAACATCGGTTGGACTATCGAACAGCATCGTCGTTGCCGGAACCGTTGCTGGGTATAAGGCTGATGTGAGTTGTTCCTCCGGCATCTGCGTCGGAGTTTCAATTGGATTCGCGGGCCGTCAGTTCCTTGTCTTACGCACTCACCAGAACTCCTTACATTATGCAAAAAATTGCACGGGTTCTCCCAACAATTCATTGATACACTACGTCAGTCGTAATTTATATCCTGGCATCGAACTTTCTCCAGCTTACATCCCCTCCAAAACGCCTCGACAAGGCGGAAATATACGCTGCAATGACTCCCAGATGGTTCGTCGACCCTGCATTCTCAAACTCTGCCACAAATTCGGTGTTACGAACCGTGCTAGACCAAACGAGGAAAGGCGAACCATGACCAGCTGCGCGAAGCAGTCGCAATAAGTCTCGTCCCGCCAAGTCATTCCTGATCTCTGTAGGAACTCCATTACGCAGATATCGCGTTTCTAGTCTTGACTTATTGGACAAGAACCGCAGAGAATTCTCCGAGGTGAGTCGGTTAATAAAGCCTGTGGTAAGTAAATGTTAATGTGAGTAAGGCGTGGAGAAGGGTTGATAAACCACTGACGCGTACGGGTCTGAATCCACTCTTGCGCTTTCTTGGTAGACGGTAAGAACGTGGTTGAGACACCTTTCTTCGCAGCGTATGCCAGGATCTTCCTGGTATCCTCCGCTTGAGGCATATCGTTGACCATTACAAGGATTTTCGGTGTATCTTCCAACGGTTTTACGTTGAAGTCGCGCCACCAATAGTCCTTAGTAGATCGACTGGACAAAGCCGACAAGAATCCCTTCACGATCTTGGGAGACATAGTCGATCCAGCATTGTCGTCATCCTTCACCCAGCGCGTGCCTTCCGCTTTCCGGGTAAACACCAGAACGGGAGCTTTGCAGTCACGAGCTCGAAGCAGCTTCAGGAAGCCTTCAGGTGTTTCGCCGTTGGAAGATTCCTTGTCGGCCTGCCTCAACCCATCGCTGCTAACGATGAACCTGATCATCGCGGCGCCAGTCAGGCGGCGAATAAGGTCTAAAATGTTAGTATATTTGCCTTGATGGCGAAGATTCTAGCTTACATTTATGCGACGCGGTCCATAGGGCGGCCTCCTTTCTTGAGGCGATCACTTCGACGTCAAGATCAAGATATTGGGCGTACTCAAGGTACGACGAGTCATCATTGGGGTTATCGCGGATCCAAACTAATAGAGGGCGCGTCTCCGCTCTAGCCTCAACTGCGTAATCCCGCCACCAGTGGTCATCTACACCATTCTTCAAGGACTCGATGAATGCCATCACAACGGCACTCCTCGACGATGATCCGGCGCTGGTGTATTCCACAACGAAACTTGTTTTCGTGATGCGAGTACGACAGGTATGGATTAGAAGTGGCGAAAAAAGACACTGGCCGCGAATATATCGTAGGAAGACTTCTCCTGCAGAGATCTTGATCCTAATTTCCTTCGCAGCAGAGCCGTCTGCCACCCTACTCGGAGAGTAGTCGCATATGAACCGTAGACGAAGGGCTTTGTCGGCTATCCGAAGCATCCCTACAGACTCGGTGTCACTAAGGAGAGCATGCGGGTGATTTCAGGAAACGTACCCATTTGAGACTCGATCCAATTCTTAGCGAAGACCGGTGAAGGGAACATGTAGACTTGGAGTCCGAGCGTGAAGGCATACTCGAGGCACTTTCGATTACGGGCAGGGTAGTCGTCGACCCAGATTAGAATGCCAGGGTATTTGGTATCGAACTTGAATGCGTGATTTAGAGAAATCTCTGCGCCGCGGTGAGTTTCATAACATTTCCTATGGAAAGAGCTGAGAGCGACTTGCCTCTACCGATCCGCTCCACGATCCGCCTCAGTGATCGTCTTGTAGTCGCGATTTCGAAGGAGGTGCGAGTGATGCCGCCGACCGCGTAGGGATCAAGTGCTAAAATCAGAATTGCACGGAGTCGAAGATCGACTTCAATTCCCCGTTCTTTCTCGAAAGCGTCACACAACGCGTTGAGGGAGCAGAATCGAGTCTACAAGCTGTAGATAAGATTTATCCATCTCTGCCGAAGACATTACACATACCGCACTACCAATCCAACTGTCCCAGAATCTCGCCGCATTCGACTGCGCTGGAGGTAGGGCGACTGCATGCCATCCTTTCCTTTGGCGGACAGCAGCGAAATTCGGGAGGTCTACCCGCCCGAACACACGTGTGGCCAAAGCAGGAATCAAGGCAACGGCAATATTGAAGAGACGTTGTTCGTCGCTGCGGATATCGTCTAGCCCAATGGAAGGTGTCCATAAAACGAGGAGCTTGCTGAACGTCTGCTGGTCTCTCGCGAACGCGGGCCGCTCCTTGTCCTCCCATAGCTGTAGGTGTTCTTGAGATATCGTGGTCGCAACCAGAAGATCCTGCAGGGAAGCAGTGATACCTTCGTCGGGAGGCGGGGTGGGATCGACGCTCTGCTCTTGGCTGCGCTCCAGTAGCGGGAGCATCACGCCGGCGTGCACAAGCTTAGTTGTGTGGTGCAGGTCCTCGAGGGCGGGCTCCTTCGTGTGGCGACCTCGGTACCACTGCACTATAGCGCTTGTAGCATCCACAAGCGCCGTCGTCAAACTAGCTGCGTCCATGGTCCGAAGTTTGCAGAACGGTCGGTGGAGGAGCTGTGGAGGATAGGCTTGCGTCAGAGATAATGGTAAGGCCACCGGCCAGCTATGCACGCACCGGATAACGAGCTCAGAAGGAATAGAGAAAATCAAAGTCCGAATGAGGGGGTGCGTGAGACGAGAGAAGACCAGGCGTCTCCATCTGTCAACAGTCTCTTCCTGTGTCCATGAGGTGTTTACTCTTTCCGTATACAATGATACTAGGCGCTAAAGAAACAACGTACAGTATCAGTGTTCTGCATCAGCGCCACAGATCGAGACTTCAATAGTGGTACTCCTTCGGTACTCTTAGCCGCGTTTGGACACGACCCGTATCGACCGTGGGTTGCCCAATTTTTCGATCTACCACCAATGACGCGAGTTGTGCTGTCGTGTCTGGCGAAATCCATTGAGAACCTGGAGAGTGTCAGGTTAACTACTTATTTAGGCTAGGGTTACGACCGCTTAGTACAAGGCTCAGTAAGTACAGGAGCTCCCATTTAGGTATACAGTTATGACCCGCAATAATGTCGGCCGTCACACCCATATGCGGGTAGGGTGGAGATCCCTATGGACGATGTAGACTGAACAGTTGAATGTCCGAAATGCAGGGATTGATGCTGTGAAGACGTCGGCAAAGAAAACGCCCGGGCGCTTAGTAGAGTTCTCAAAACGGCGGTGTAACGTTTAACTCGCCGGGGTCATGTCACTGCTGCCCCGAAGATACCTACTGTGTCTCACCGTAATCTGGGGCACTTTCTTTCATCGCGGGAGATTGAGCTCAGTGGCTCGTCGAGCGCCAAACGCAGTGATGGTTCTTAACTGGAGCAATTATCGATCGTGGATCGGCGAGATTGTGGGAAACTTTAACAAGTTCGTCGTTGCTGTAATAAATGCATCCGTGTAATGTATGGAAGATCGCTGCTCTATTGTTGTGAGCAGTTACGGCAATACAAAACGACCTTCAACCGTCAATTGATGGTAAGTATCGGGAAATGGTATTCGATTCCAACTTGACTCAAGGGCAAAACGAGGGTTCAAAAGGAAAGACAGGATCTGTGAAATCTGTGATCTCATGTCTGAGGGATTATCTGGGGGTGGACAGCCCCGCAACATGACACGATAACCAGTTCTCTCGGAGCATCGTCTGGCAGTGGAAAGGCTCAGTGGAGTGATCACGCTTTTCCGAGCTCACCTAAACATCAGCGACTCTGCAGACTCTGTGGGTCGGACGCGGAGACACGAGAACACGCGCTGCTGACATCCCGCGCAACGCGTGCGCAATCAGTTTCTGTCATTATCAAAACTGTGCAGAGAGGCTCCGCAGTTACTCACGGATACAACAAGTCCACCATCTGGCCAATAGCTAAATTTGCGCATGGTGGAACGGATGCACACCCTCAGAATACAAACTCTCACTTCCCGTAGTTCCTGACTTACTGATGTTTAGCTTCCTGGGGAACCCAGGTGGATACCGTGAGCTCGAGCAAGCAGCTTGTAGTGGGAAATGCGCGTGTGACGGGGGTCGTAGATTGGAACCTACGTACTACCCCATATCCTACCTAGTACCCGGCGTTCCTAATATGTAGGAACGAGCCGTGTTCCTTCCTTTCGGATCTTCTAAGTAGTACTGAACGAAAGATCACGGACGAAGAGGGAGACGCCTTTTACGATGAGGTATTCGTATACCTTTGAAGATGGGGCAATCGCAATGTGGGAGAGTGCCGAGAGCCCGAGGACGTACCTCGGTGAACATATGCCTCTTCGAAAGAGGTTCCTTCATTTCGGGAAGAGGATCATCAGATTTTGATTGTGGTTACTAGGACTATAAACTCACGTCGAAGAGAGTTGTCGGGGCCAGGTTGAAGTACGATATCAGTTCCCCGCGCATCCGAACTCCAAGGTGTCGAGCTAAGCGATGAGTTAGAACGTAGGCGAGGGCGGGACAATGATAGCTTACGGATAAAGACGTGTGTGTCGAGAACGAGCGCGAAACGTTGATAGGCCACAAAGAAAGAGTGATTGCAACAGGCTTCTTGACGGTGATAATAAGGGGAAGTTACCGCGAAAGTGGTCAACCAATGTATCCTGCGCCCAAACAAGACGCATTCAAATGTCTAGTATCTTGAGGGAATCCACACTGCTAATTAGGACAATGGATTGTCCACGCCGAACACATCCAAGTCAGTTCATAGCTGCGTCGCCGGGGCCCATACTCCGTCTTGCGTCGGCCATCGCATCCCATCAACAAAGAGCCAGAATGGTTTATCCCAAGTGGTTTCCCAGGTCGAGAGGCCGACAAGAGAAACGAGCTAGTGCGCTGTATCCCGGTACCGGGAGAGGCATCCTAAAGTCTCCTTGCAGTCCAACGTTATCGTCCATTCGCAGCGTTGAGTTTCGTCATGGAGGTTAAGAAGAAGGCAGCGTCGCGTTATGTGCTGTTGTTGTTTTGCGATCTTCGCTGTTGGACAAAGCCTATGATTCCAGGATTTCTTATGAATGACTCGCTTTTAACGGTAGAGCCTGTAACTTATCCAACAGGAAAAGATAAAGCTTGAGTCTAGTGATTGGGACCTTGATTGGCACGGACGAATGCCGATCTCCCCGGGCCTGGTGCCGGACGCTAAAAGTACAGGCATGTTGTAGCACTACCTCCACGATCGTATGAGGTGATTCTCGCCACAAGGACATCATATGATTACTCTTCCTAGTGTTGAGACTCTAGAGAAAGCCAAAAAATGCGCCACAATACTACCAGGAAGGTCTTTAGGCAAAACAAAAGACCAGTCTGTTGCCTCCATTCCCTCTAGCCGACTTAAACGACTGACCTCGTCATGGCTCAACAGGAGCCAGAGAGATACTAGTGACGCGCTCTACCACTGAGCTAAGAGGGATTTGAGCGGCCTGTAGACGAATCCGGGACCTCAGAAATGCACATTCGACGCATGAGTATGATCCTCCGAGAAGTAAAGGCGCCCAGATTCACAAAGAGAGGCAACAGCAAGCCGAGAACTTGGTATCGATGCAGTTGGGAAAAGGCTTTGCGTCGGGACTAGAATTAGCAAGACTGAAGACAGCATATAAGATAAGCATGAAGAATCTGTCACTGGCGAGGAAGATGTAGTATCCGACCTGTATCCGAGAGTCAGAAACGTTTGGAGCCACTATAGAGTAGTGAGCGTATCAGACACTCCTGGGGCAGTTCCTTTGTCAAGATGGAGAAACACACCGTCCGCCAGTCGTGGGTGGTCGCGGAGCTGGGCTTCGATGGGGGGAAGCGCGTCGCTTCACAAGGAATGCCTATACCATGAGGAGGTGGTTTGAAGGTGCTCGGATAGAATGCCCGACGTCATGGATATCGAAATCTAGGGTTAGCTTAGGATTGGAGACTGAGGAGACTGGGTTCCGTCAAGGCATATGGCAACTGCGGCGCGCACATCTTAACACAATTTACGCGCGCAAACAGAAACTTTTGGCACTCTGGGAACGGAGATCATAACAGCATGAGTATTCGGTACAGAATGAAATGAAGCGCAGGAGGTAAACATAAAGAAGAGTCTAGTACCACTGCCAGGCAAAGCTAACGTCTCGTTCAGCGAAGTTGATTTGGTCGAACAGAGCCATCGTGAGGGCGGTCACGCGAATGTCCCTACTGTTAGAGTTTGCGTGCTCCAAATCGGAATATGTGAACGTCATTTGTCCTGGCCCGACAATGCCTGAACATGATTAGCTCGCTAGCCTCATGCCATACGACTGCTCACCCTTGAAGCCCCTCGAAACGAAGAGAACCTGTGTAATACCGTTCACCCCGGGCATCGTTTCGTACGCCTCGATAGCGAACTCGTTCCCAAAGTACCCTTCTAGTCCGCGCATATACACCTCGAGGGCTTTGAAGTACGTTCGTCCCACCTACGCGTAAATCGGTCCCTGATAGACGCATGCTATAGCCACGGAGACGTACCGGAGAGGCTCGACACTGATCACTGAGATCGCCCCTCGTCCAGAGAAGGTACGCGAGCGGAACGCGTCGAATCGGCTGTCCTTCATAGCGTCCAAAGGGCATGATATATCCTCCGGCGTCGTCATCCGTGTACCATCCCTCCATTTCAGCGCCACCGTATACGTAGGGCCGGGGTAAGGCGATGCCTTGTTCCGTTTCGAAGCGTTGGAGGCTGAGGAGGTATGTTCGGGATGCGTGTACGAGGCCTGGCTGGAAATGACGTTTGCTTGGGTGAAGGCGGAAACGATGAGAGAGAGGGACGCCGCGCGTACCTCGTTGTAGACGAGCGCGTTCCAGATCAAATAACACTCCGGGACGTCGGGTACGAGTTCTCCTTTTAGGGATCCGCCCTTTAAGCGATACGTGCCGGCCGTTGGGGAGTTGTAGAACGGCAGAGTATAGGGAGGCTTGGCGATGGGAGGGTAGTACGAACGACGGCAGGCCATTGCGGGGGGAGGTGGAGGTGAGAGAGAGCGTGTTTGTTTCGAAGCCCCCGCGCGAAGCACCATGGCCTGTCAACGCGCTGTCATTGGGGATAGATTACGTCTTGATTCAACTACGTGGCGCTGCAGCCAGAGAGAGGCTCTAACGTGTGTATTAGGACGACGGAAAACCATATCAGCGTGCAAACAAAGTTTCTTCTGTGGCCCTCAGGGAAGTTTCGAGGGAGAACGCAAGGAAGGGTATTAGTAAACTGGATGACGTACGCGTCAGATTTGTTTGGCTGGTCCTTGTTTGGATTTGCCGTCGGCTTGTTGGCTTGTTCGACTGTCTGGTGCGCTCAACCGCATATCCATCGCTAATATAGTGTGAGGGTCTGGTGTTTATGCCCTTACCCCCAAATTGAGGGTACTTCGACGGGCTGTAAGGAAGGCTCAATCAATCCTGTTCTACGGCCTTGTTCGAACTCTTTTTGGGCGGACGATGTCGCCAGCTCTGAATTGTAAGATAGATCGCTTACCAACAGCCCATCGTTCGGCCTGCCAAGAAGTTGTCTAGTTCTATTCCATAGCTCGTCAAGTGACTTGAGGTATACATTCTTGATTACGCACATCTGCAAGATTATTCATGAAAGATTACTTCGACGGACCCGATATCGGCGGCGTGAATATCTTTGTTCCATCGCATCCCTTCTATCGCCGATGTCAGCATATGCGATGAATAATCGCTTCAGTACGAGTGAGTTCATACGGATATTTCATCATATTTGGGAAGGAGGAGGAGTATGACAAACAGCAAGCCGACGGCACACTCCCGCGTCCATTGAGACGTGACACCCCTTACGTATGCACACGTCCAGGCACTCTTTCGCCACACGTAGATAAATCTCTCAAATCTTCATGAACTACGCTCAGACTGAGACTACGCTACACAATGCCGACGATAACAAGTCGAGTGGATAAACGTGACCGCGCTTCGGCAGCCAAGACTCGGACTTATTTTAAGCACTTGTGCGAAAAAGACTAAATTTAGCGCTGCCCTGATTATCATTTCCCCGCTTTTCCGACTCGAGCCCCTAACTCGTCTTCCTTCCTGCTCCCACTTGGCTCCCACCACCACCGCTCCTCCTCCCAGACCGCAACCAGCGATGCTGAACACGTCCCGACACCGTTTTTCCCTCTCTCGCGTAAACGGATACCTCTTTTCCGCTCCTGTATTGGCAGTCACTGGTACTTGGTACGTGTATCACATCCCTCTCCGCCTATCATCTCAAGCTCAGTATTATCGCCCTTCTCGCAGCGCAGTACGTCCTCATTCCATCCTAACTACCTTCTCCGAATCTAATACACGCAGACCCTCGCATCCCGTGCCGCCTCCGACGCTGCACTCCACGACTACCTTGAGACAGCTTCCGCCTACAAGACAGCCGCCCATTTCTTCACCACAGCATTCGCGTTAGCAGCATGCTTTGTCGTACTGCTCATACCGAATTCGCCTCGCGTATATGCCCACTTTTCCGGCCCCGTGATATACGGATACGGCGCGCTGATTGTCGCGTCGGGCTTTGGCGGCGCCGCCCGGATAGTATGGATGTGGTTTAACGGAAAGGTGCGTGTTCCTATCAGATCCGATGCTTTCACTCATTAGTCCACGTCTAGAAGGATTGGATAGCGCAATGTATGCAGCAGCGGAGCGACTGTGAGGAGCAATGGGTGCTACTGGGCGCGCCGTTAACGGCGCAGGCATTTCTGTTATTGGAGGTTCTAGCCGTTACATGTGGTGCGTTTCGCTTCGCTTCCCTTCTACTTCTTCGTGAGCCTTACCGCCGTCAAGTGATCCTCGGCGTTCCGACGTATATGTGCGTCGTTTTCGTGGAACGTATGCGCGCGCGAGCGGAGAAGCTTAGGGGTTCTGTGACGCGGAATGGGCACGCCAATGGGATCCGGCCAAATGGAAATGCGAATGGATATACGAATGGCAGGACCGACTGAACAAATATGATAGGGCGTGCGTGACTGTTGTACGACTCAAAAAATAGCGTGGTGTATATACAGGGATATATAGGATACGCAAGAATTGACAGGTTCATGGCAGTGCCTGCGCCTAGGGTCAATTGCCTCCTTCTCTGTTCGTACGCGCCGTCTTCCGACGTATTTTCATACACGCTAGCTGAAGGTGCACCTTTCGAAGGTTCGTATAACCTTTAATCGTAACTTACATCCCACATTAATAAAAAACAAACATAGCGATCGAGATCACATTGGGGACACCCAGGATTGAACTGGGGACTTTCAGAGAAATGCTGAAGAGCTATTTGCTAACTTTCACTGTTGCTCTCCCAGCTGAGCTATGTCCCCAACTTCTTGCACCCGAGTGGCACCAAGTGGGGTTCAATAATGCGTTGGGAGACTATGTAATGCCGTGGAAAGTACTACATGGTCATGGTCATGTGCGTGTGTGGCACACCAGTGGGATTTCGCTTCAAACCATGGCGGGTGAGGAGATCAGAGCTGACTAAAATACTAGATGTTGACGGTCAACGCTCACAAAAAAGGACGGGTCGCCATCATCAGCCACGGGGACACCCAGAATCGAACTGGGGACCTACAGAAGAAATGTGCAGGGGTCATTGTTTTGCAATTTTCACTGTTACTCTCCCGGCTGAGCTATGCCCCCGGCATCTCTGTACAAGTGGGGTTAAATAACACGTTGGGAGACTATCTAAATGCCATGGAAAGTACTATCGAGAGCGATGTGGACAGTCCTGCGCATGTGTGGCGCACCACATACTGTACTATTACGATCATAGGTTCGGTCGAAGGTAAATTTTTGGTCAAAATTTAATCGAAAAAAATCAGATTAATCAAAAGAAAATTATTGGCGCAGGCCGTTTTTTTCAGCCGTGACTTGTGACCGAACCTATGATCGTAATAGTACAGTACATACAATACTTAACACAATGCTTGATTCCCGAGAGGCTTGGACTCGATCAACACTCACGAAAAAAGGAATACATATATCGCCATCCACCGTCCAGTGGGGACACCCAGGATCGAACTGGGGGCCAACAGAAGAAGTAATGAACATCAGTTCGCGTTATAACTTCGCTGGCTGAGCTATGCCCCCGATGTCTTTGTACCCAACTCGCGCTCTATAACGCGTGGGCGGAAGGATCTGAATATGTGCATTTTCCTCCTAAAAGTACCAGTGAGCACGATACTGTAAGTCTTCATGTGTGGTGCACCAATGAGATTCATCCTCAACGAGGACAGACGGGTAGAGTTTGGTTTTGCAGGGCTGGCGGGCGAGGAGAGACTAAAATCCCGGTAACCAGATGTCGAGGTGCAGTAGGAATTGTAAAGCGCACTCAGCCAACACTCACTTGAAAAAAGGAGGACTCGATATCATCAGCCACGGGGACACCCAGAATCGAACTGGGGACGTCCAGGATAAATACGGTAATGAACATCAGAAGTTCGCGGTAAACTTCACTGGCTGAGCTATGCCCCCGACACGTCTACGTGTTCCTGTATCCAAGCATCTAAATATGTGATCCGAGTTTTTCCTCCTGGAATCCGGTGCGATATGTACAGTACACCTGTCCACCGTGTGGCGTACGAATGGGAGCCTTGAACAATCGCGTTTCTCAAGATTTGATCATGCTGGAGCTAGGAAACAAGTCAGAGCGCAACCAAGCCCGACGTTGTTGTCTGAAGATGGTCATGATCAAATTATGAGGCAGTTGAACCCACGCGAAGCCGGGCTGAGACTGCCCCAGTCCAGTTGAGCAGGCAAGCGTGCCTGTTCCCACGGTCAACTTTTTTGCTTCCTGCTACCACCGTCGCGACTCGCGACTTCATAGACATCCTCTCTCCTCGTTTTGTGAGCGAATGATCCCGCGACAATCCCACCCGCGCCCGTGCACGGTTTTCCTGTCCGTCCCCCAACCCCTCCCTCGCTCACAATCTGCGGAATGCCTTGACGAGACAGGATATTCTGGTAGTTTCTCACACGTCATCGTCCATAAGCGAGGATAAATGTTCCTGAGTTTGTTTCGTGACATGTGCACACACACAAGACACAGCCTCTTCCCTCCATATCTCCTCTCTCCCCTCTCCATCTCTGTCTCTTCCACTTTCCATCTCTCTCTTCCACTCTCCAGTCTCATTGCATTCTCACCTCGAATCACTTAAGAACTGAATTTCAAGCTCGAAACTTGCTACCCGCCCATGGACGAAGACGAAGACCCCATCAAATTGCCCTCTAACGTGAAGTGCATGATCCCCGAGATCAAGGAGGATGAAATTATTGTCCCTTCTGGGTACGTGGCTTGTGTTAACTGATACAGCTCTGATTGGGGATTTTTTAGGGTGGTTGCGAATTGGGTTGACGAGTATTACAAGACTCGTGCAGTTGAACAGCCACATAACGAAGAACACACGGGCTCGACTCGGACTGTGTTTGCAAACGAAGGACCTTCGAGGAGTGAGGGTTCTGTGGCTCGACCAAGACGAAATGTTCGGTTCCTTTCTCCTGATCTCTCCACCCTCCGCGTCGATTCTCAAGAGGATGATACCTTGGATCAACTGGAAACCGAACCTAATCACACGCCCCGGATCCCTGTCAACGTTGAAGGGAGCGCCTCAAATGACAAACCTACGCCACCGAGTCCTAACGATTCGACTGCGGGTGGAGGTGAGAGCGGAGACGACGTGGATCCACGAACTGCTCTGCACGACCCTCAGCATCTCAGTCCTCTGACTCTGGACGATAGGACACTGCATGCCTTGGACGAGGATCTCGAACCAGGCACCTTCATGGATCGACCAGAAGCCACACCGGACCTTACATCCGAGAGGAACGCCGCTAATATCATACCTACATCTATTGCTCACAACGACAACGTGAATGCTGGTAGGAGGAGGATTTCTTTAGCCCTACGAAACGCGAAACGCTTCGTACCGGTCGCTGATTTAACGGCGTCGCCACCCGACTACGACGATGACGAGCCGGACGATATCGCCACTGAGCCCGAGAGCCCTGCCGACGTTGAAGCCACCGCCACAAATGACATACTACCTACAACGCCGCCGATTTCGAATGATGGGGCCGGTGAGTTGGATCCGCGAACTGCTCTGTGGGATGCAGAGCTTGACTCTCCACCGCCGTCTCGGAATCTTAGTCCTCTTACTTTGGACAATGCAACACTTGGCGCATTGGACGAGGACCATATTTCGGATTCACACTCGACCGACGAAGTACGCAGCTCCGATGATGAACCCGAAGCCAGAGCGAGCGATGTCGCCGACCTCGAGGATCGAGAGACCGTTGAAGGGAACACCTCAAATGTCATACCTACCTCCACTACAATCACGCCTCCGCACAACGACAACAGGAGGAGGCTTTGTTCAGCCCAACGACCCACGTTCAACTTGGTAGCCCTCTCTGAATTGACGGCGTCCCCGCCCGATTACGACTATGACGAGGAGCTGCCTACCGCACAGGACGACTTCGACCACGTTCAAGTGGATCCTGGACAAACGGAGACACCATCTTCTTCGTCGATTACGGCCGATATCGATAATGAAGCAAACAAGCGCGAGGAAGCCGAAGCAAGAACAAAAAGCAGCCGCAGCTTTAACATCATCCCCGAGCGGCCACTCGCAGGAGATTTGGACGAGGCTAGAGAGAGATTGAAGACCAGTATGTTCCATGTTCAAACAATAAAGATTCTTCATCACGTTCATGTTTTTACAGGCATCACAAGATCGGCAAGCGAGTCGGCAAATCCTAAGGTTCCTGAGACGGGAGTTCTGGAGCCAGCTAAGAAACTTTCGTCAACATCGGCCATTCTACCCAGTCTATTCTTCTTACCGTCTGCTAGTCAGAACTCGGACGAAGAGGAGGAGGAGAAGTAATCTACTGTTTTAGCGTGTCATGGTGTAATACAGGAAAGAAAGACTTGTGTCGTTGAATGTATGGAAGCCAAGATAAGAGCATCGGAAAACAACAACGGTATACAATGCGACACTGCTTTCTTGTAAACCTCCATGACGAATCTCAGTGACTGGTCTTGTGTATGATAATGCTACCTTTTGCGCTGGGGATCCATGGAAACAGTCTATGATAGCTCATGGCTACGCGACAATAGAAAAGCGTCAGCATTTGATTGTCTAATGGATCCGATGGGCCAGCGACGCTACGCGGAGTGGCGCACCACAATCACACGGCGGAGCTCTGCCGATGAGGATACCAGTTTTGGACGACAATGCGTCGGTGTTTGTAAATATGGACGACGTCCCATTGTCCTGATGTGGACTGCACGACACGTCCACCTACATTCATGATCAAATGAATCGCCTTTGTTTGTGCCTAGTATAAATGGGCTCGCCATTCGCGTCGAGTTCCCCCACCATCATTCAAACAACGCTCTCACATCCAACCGCCTTCAACCCAGCATGTCTCTCTCCCTCGAAAATATCAACGTCGTGCGTACGTTCAGCAAGGCGGTCGACATGCCTATTATCCAGGAAACGTCTCTATCGGTTCGTTCCAATTAAGCTTTTCTCGATCTACCCGCTGATTGATTGATTGCTTAGCTCGACAGGTTGGAGTTCGTGTGGGGTCTTAACCGCGGCCAGATCATGTCGTACTTCAACTTGGTACCCGGCAACGTTCTTCGACGTGAGTTCAATGCACGACAATCATCAAGCGCTGATGACTTTTTCTCTAGTTCAACCCGAGCTGAAGAAGGCCATTGAAAAAGAACAGGTTGCTTTGTGTCCCCCACTTTCTATCGTAAAGAAGCTCTCTGCGCTTCAAGCCCGAAACATGAAGCTACCCCTCTCGAAGAGGCGTATGTTCACCGAGGTACGTATCCTATAGCTCTGCGCACAACCCCACCATTGCTCATCTGTGGTCGTGATTTTTAAAGGCAATCCCCTTCAAACCCTACGAATACCGCGTCGTACCCATCAAAAAGGGCGTCATCCTCTTCTCGCGCGATCCCACCACCCGCAAAGTCTCTTTTCTCACAGGCCCATCCGCCGCTGCCTCTGACGCCTTCCCCCTAATTACCCTCGCCGCCAACCCCGCCTTTGTCCTGTCATACGCGTCCGACGGCCTGCTCGAGCCGCCCGACCGTGTCCGGTGCGGACTCGCTCTGGGGCCTGCGATCGATGATTGCCTCGGGCCATGGCAGACGGTGTGTCCCCCGCTCGAGTTTTATAAGCACTCGTATGTGGGCGAGTTTGGGAGAAGTGTGCCTGTGAAGTATCGGGATCAGGTGCCGAAGACTCGGCCGGTGGCTGTGGTTGTTGATTCGAAGAAGGAGGAGGAGAAGAAGGAGAATGAGCGGGAGGAGGAGGATGGGTTTAAGGGGTTTGAGGAGTTGCACTGGCAGCCGATTTTGAGGAATATGTTTGGGGAAGGTGTGGGAGCTGGAGAGGCGATGGAGGTGGATTGTGAGATGGTGGATTGTCTTGAGACGGCGCTGTTGGATAGGATGCGTAGGTAAGACCGAAAAGCCCAAGAGGGTGTAGATTCAGCCCGGTGTTGGGTCTTTCTTTCTCTTTCGATATGATCTTGATCGCTACTAATTTTTTGATATGCTCTCGTTCTCTACTATTCTCTTTATGCTCGTTTATATTGCTTTGTATGCTGTAAATATCCTCTCACTCTCATGGATACACACTCGTATCGTACAACATTGCCGTGAAAGTTGGGGTCCCGGTGAGTGCGCTGACCCGAACCGAAGAGAACCGACCCTGTGCCTCTCTAGGAGCAAGATTCGCCTTCAGCATTAAGATTAGAATATGGTTGACCATGTGCCCGTTCTGCTTTGCTCTTGCGCTGGATAGTCGGAGTGTATTTTGAGAACGGCGTTGATGTCCAAGTCAGGTACGATCCGGTTGACCGGTCCGAGAGGATTAGGGTAGCTCTGCTCTTGGTTTCAACCATCATGTCGTCTTTTTCCGAATAACCAGAAGCGAAAAGTCTGCTACGACTCCTTGTGCAGCATTTTTCTCAGTCTTGAGGATACCTACTTCCTCCACATGCTTTCACCTATCTTCTTTAGGAATAATTAGGCTGGAGATAGGTCGCTAATGATACATACACTTCGAACACATGGTCTAAAGGTATGTTATCTAATCACTTCCTTGTGCGACCTGGTGACGATTGTTGATAGACACCCATCCTCCACCCTACGAGTCCATTTCTGGCAATAAAACCCACACGCCACCGCCTCCCTCCGAGATGGAACCGTCTCAAGCTATATTCTACCTCATGCCGAGCTAATCCTGTATCGAAGGACGACTGCGCGCCTCCACATGCATAAGTCGCTTCAGTTTTCCTCTCCGGTATCCCGCCAGATGGTACTGCAAAAATAACAGATGGCAGAAGTCGCCCTAGTATCCTTGACACGGCTTCTTTAGGAGCTTACCTTGATTGACGCGTGCACCACTGGTCGTTTGCTTCGGATAATGTCCTCGCAGAAATGTCCTCCACGGCTATCGTGACCGTAACATGCCTAGCTTCATCCGAGCAAGACTCCGACAAACCAGTTCCGTTCCTCTTTTAATTTTCTGGGCTCTGTTATTCGTAGGGTCTCCATACATTCGGAACGAGCATGAAATCACGCTACCCATCGGATTTATGCGTGCCATGGTGCAAGAAACACGTCTCTGGTGCTTGGTCATTCACGTGTCGACGTCGAGATTTAGATTACGCCTCCGAAGCCATGCACCATCGTTCCGGGCTTCTTGCGCGCGCGTCCTTGACACCCAGGTCTTTAAATACCTACCCTACCTGGTTGCTAGCACACCGCAGAGTCTAGTATCGCTCTCCCCCTCCCTCCGAGTTCGAGTTCGCTCTCTCACCTTGCAGCGATGTCGTCCCACCATATGCCGCCCAAGGACAGTCTGCTCCGCGAACAATACGCAGACACATATCCGCACGACATATGGTTCTTCCTCGCCTCTCTTATCGCTCTCATCTCCCTCTGCCAGTTCGTCTCGTTCTTGCTGGGTCGAGCAACGAAGTCGTCCCCTACTGCCGGAGGGTTCAAGAGGATTCCCGTCGCCGCAGTGAACGCCTATTGTGCGCTAGCGTTCCGCACTACTATCGGCCTGGGTTCGTATTCGCTGAACATTGCGGAGGTGGCGTGTGCGATGATGTATATCGCCGTGCTGTTCGCTTGGGAGTTGGTGCATAGTAAGTGTTTGGTGCTCTTTAATTCCATTTTGGGTGGCTGATAAATGTGTAGCGACGGACACGCTGGGGAATACGTTCAGCTCGGGGTATATGTCCAGCCGGGCGGGTGCTATAGCGGTTAGCCAGTTCCCGCTCATCGCGGCGTTGGGGACGAAGAATAATATTCTTGGATGTATGTTCGCAACTTTGGTCGTTCCTCGAGATTTGACTGACGCACCTTCAACTTTGTAGATATAATCGGTATAAGTTACGACAAGGTCCGCTTTATTGCTCCCGTGTTGAAGGTCGCGTAGGCTTAATCTCGGTTTGGTAGCTGAGCTCTATCCACCGTATGTGCGCACGGGTATGCTTCGTGATGCTTTGGCTCCACGCCGGACTCAAGGTGATAGCTACCGTTTGGATCTACACGCCGCTCTGCTGACGAAGTGACAGCTGCAATCCCGTACAGACGGCCGCTGGGGTCTGCAGTTCCTACAGCTCGGGCTCATGGCCATCGTGGCATTCTCTGTCTTGATAATCGTCTCCCTTCGCCCTATTCGTGCTAGAGCTTATGAGCTCTTCTTCTATTCCCATTTCGTTCTCGTACTGTATGTATCATTTCAGTCATGACGAGAACTGAGCTGATCTACTATGCAGGATGTTCCTTATCGGAGCGTACTTCCACACCAAGCCCTACGCGTGAGCCCCACACTCGCCATGCTGAGCTTCCCCTAATGAGCATTTTCTTCAGATTCAACCCATATATTTACAGCACATTCATCATCTGGGGACTTGATCGCGCTATTCGGCTTATTCGGGTCATCGTCTTCAACCACACATTTAGCTTCTCTCATGGCAACGGAAGGGAGATGGACGCTACCGTGGAGCTGCTTTCTCCCGACTTCGTGCGATTACGATTGAAGCGTCCTAACCACTTCCACTGGGCCCCGGGGCAGACGGCATACCTCATCACGCCGCAAGTATCTAGTTTTCCGTTGGAGGCGCATCCTTTTACGATTGCGAGTTATGATTCCTCTGCGGAGAAGACGGCCGATGATGAGGGAGGGGAGCGGGGGTTGAAAGAGGGTGCAGGGGATGTTTATTGGAAGGAGCTGGTTTTCCTTATTAATGTCCAGGAGGGATTTACGAAGCGCTTGGCTGCGAGTAAAGGTCCGATCAAGGTGTTCATCGATGGGCCATATGGACCGTCGCCGAATCTATCAAGATTTGATAGTGTGGCGTTTGTCGCTGGTAAGTTACTTTTCGTGCGCATGAATTGTTTCTGATATCGCATAGGCGGATCGGGGATATCGTACACTCTGCCACTCATGTTGGATACAATCGAGTGAGTTCTTCATGTGTCTATAGGTTCTCACTGCATGCTCATTCTCCACAAAGGCGCGCGCGGTCTGGGAAGGGCACATGTAGGCGTGTTCTATTCATATGGGCGATTAGAGATAGCAGTACGTGCCCTTACTTCTCTCCTCTATCTCTTCTAGTCTTTAACGCTTCCAAGCACATGTCCACTGGATGTCAGAGATATTGACCAACGCGCTCGCGCGCGCCTGCAACATCGACCTCGACGTCCAGATATTCGTTACTAAGCCTGGAGCTGCGGAGGACGTCGTACAGTGGGACGACACGTCCATGAACTCGCAGCCTGATGAGGCGGGGACTGATAAGCCTACGGTGTCGTCGAGCTCTCTGAGCGTCTTGGGGCTCAAGATCAACGCTGGTCGTCCTGATCTAGATGCTATACTCGAGGACGAGGCAGAGCGAACGCGAGGTGGGCGTATGGCTGTTACTGGTAAGCGCGCCTTTCTCCGACTTGCTTTTTTTTTTTGACCATTGTATGTAGTGTGTGGGTCTCGGTCAGTGGCACAGGCTGTAAGACGTGCTTTGCGATACCCGCTTACGGACCCGATGAATGTTGTGAGGGGAGGAGCTAGTGTTTCTTTGCATGTAGAGTCTTTTGGTTACGCGTAGAGCTTGTAATCGTGGTTTGACGTATGAGTTGGGGCTAACCATCCCTGTTACTACGATGTGGATATATTGGCCAATCAAAACGCGAAGATGACATCCTACGATCAGGCCACGTGGGAGAATTACTCCTTACTTCCTTCTACCACAGTACTTTTCGAGTGTGCAGCATCAAGAGAGGTAACTGCGTTTTAGACTTACATCCATGGCTAGAATTATCCATGGAAGCTTCCGGTTTCCAGCGCCTACGTCGTCACAGGACGTGTTAGGACCTACACGCGCGTCGTAAAACGGGAGATAAGGACGTCCTCACATAGATCCCTGGCATGCGGATTTGCATACAGACCTACAGATGTCAAATGATCGCTCAAATGCTCATATCTAAACGTGAGTCTCTAAAAATGAATGAAGCTTGGGTTTCGCACTGTGCGCCACAGAGCGTGAGCAACAGGGCCGACTGAATAGGATTCTATACGACCTGTTCTGTTCCCCTTTAGGTTTGTGAGCGGCAGTATTATTTTACTGTGGACTAAACGAGTGACCATTGTCCGGGCGGAATCCACTTTTACGTGATCTGCATTCAGACTACAAAGAGCCAAACAATGGTCGCGTCGCTGTTCAGACCATTTTCTACCATTATAAATACTTAGCGCGCGCAGAAGGATCGATACTTCCGTCTATATCCTCTTTGTGCGTGCCACTTGACCATTCTTGACATCGATTGACGACAATCAACAATCACTCCAGTTCTACGACAATGAAGATATCTCTTCGTCACATACGCATGGAGGACGTCCTCGAGCACAACGATGAACCGGACACTCCCTCTCCCATTGGAAGTTGCTCTGGGGACTCCTCGAGCTCTAGGTTACGAGCACTAACCAAGAAATTGGACTCGGCGATCGTCAAACCGCGTACCCTCCTCGTCAACCCTTTAGTGAGATACAAGTGGAAGAGGACAGTCGGTGCAGGCGCCTTTGGACGCGTACAGCTCGGTGAGTTTCATCGACGAGAGGTCTTCTGTGATGTTAATGTTCGCGCAGTTCGCAGCTTCGACGATGGACACTGCTATGCTATCAAAACAATCAAGAAGAGTCTGGTTGTAGGACACCACGACATCTCCCATACTAACAACGAGGCCGCCATCCTCTCGATGATTCGGTCCGATGGACGCTGCGCGTTCATTATCGACCTGGCGGAAATATTCCAGGACTCGGTGAACCTGTACATGGTCATGGAGTACGTCCCGGGAGGCGAGCTCGCCACTCTCTTGAGAGACAATTGTGTACGTTCTGAAACGTCTCGTTGTACATCTATGACACTGACAGTTTCTTTTCCTAGTTCGAAGAACCGCATGCCAGGTTCTACTTGTGTGAGATTCTGGTTGCTCTAGTCTTCTTGCATGATCGCGGGACCATGTATCGCGACTTGAAGCCGGAGAACATCCTCATCGGGCGAGACGGACATATCAAACTTGCAGACTTTGGCTTCGCCAGCCGCTGCGCGTCTTCAAAGGCACTCGTCGGAACGCCTGATTACATCGCCCCAGAGGTAGGCTCTCTCCGCGCCAACGAGCTCTCACAGCACTAACATTCCCGGGCAGATCATTCTTGGAGAGGAATACACCCACGCGGTGGACTACTACGCCTATGGCGTCCTCATGTACGAGCTCCTCGTCGGCAGAACCCCATACCATAACCCCGAAGTTGATTTCCTTGACGCCCAATCCCGACTCGTCGCCATGTCCAAAGACATCATTGCCGGGCCTCAGGCTATACGATGGCCGGATATGGTGCAACCCATGGCCAAAGACCTCATCACCAGTTTGATGTGGGTCAACCCGAGATGGAGGCTCGGAAACATGGAAGGAGGGGTCTATGACATCTTAGACCACCCTTGGTTCACTGGGGTCAATTGGAGAGATGTGCAGGAGAAGAGGATTCCGCCACCATATATTCCACAGCTGACTGGCGACGACGATGCTACGGCGTGAGTGTTTCTCTGTTTCTTGTTTACGAAGCTCACCAAGTATGTATATAGCTTCGAGGCACATTCGGACACGGACGCGTATCTATTTGATCCCCTCAGGCGACAACCGTCAGAACGAGACGAACATGGGAAGCATTTCAAAGAATTTCCTTATGTCAGTGCCGCCGTTCAGAGCCGGAGGTGGATATAATGTCTTCATCGGCGCATAGAGTCCCCATACGTACGTATCATTATTCATTACTGCATCATCTCGCATCTATTTCGCTACCTTGCTCGTCGCATTGCTGTCTCACTCTCCTTGTTATCTGTTTTGTTTATCTGCGCACAATTGAAATTCACATTGGAATAAATCGTCTACTATTAATCAATGATGATGTACTGGGGCGAATCTACATCAACGATGTCCTCAGGAGGACTAGGCTTGGGCGAAGAAAATTCCGACAAAGCGCGGAACATGGGTGAGCTGAAGCACGACCCGGCGAACGAGGTCTCCTCCTCGAACAAGCGTAACGTGCGTACAAAGTCTGGATCCGTTTTACACCACTCGTCAACCAATTCCTCCAACGCACGATAATGAGTAGGCGGAAGATGACCAAGGACCAGATCTGCATAGATGGTGGCCCATGACGGGTGTACGACGCGGTAGATGTAATCCGGTAGTTCCTCGCCATCAAGTGGGAGCTGACCGGTCATCCAGGGAAGGTCTCCATGCTGCCACGGCCAGTCGGTCATATAGCGTGTCTCGATGGCGCAGTGAACAGGATGAAAGTGATTATCGCAGTACCCGTTTATGCTCTTGTACGCCCAGCTTTCGCACCCTTTCTTTGCACCCTGTGTATCGTGTAGCGGACAACGATAGATTTCCTTGGGCGCTCCACGACTGCTCTTGGTGGACGTCACTCGATTATAACATAGGCAGAGAGAAGACAGAATACCTGACGAACTTTGCTATTCGGCGCTGGAACAGGTATGACGACGTTCCCGTGGACCCGTCTCCAATGATGTTGGATCCAAGCGCCTTCCGTCTTGTATAACGGCGGCGGCGAGCGGCGTTTGTTATCGTACATTCTGTCCTTCAAGGCTCTGAATGCGATTTCGATCTTGGGAGGAGGGCATATAGGGCAGTATACTGGTGAATTTTCACCAAGAGTAGAGCAAAGGGAGATCTGATTCACAGGAAGTCGAACTTAAACATTCGTTGACGAGGATGAATCACGTACGGGTACAGGAAACATGTCAAAATTCTTCAGTTCACGGTAGCCGCTCGATAGCTGGGTGATCATGTCGTAGACGTGCTGGTACAGTTCGGGAGGATATCTGGGATCGTCGAGCTCGATGCGTGTCTCCGCCATGCTGTGCTTCGTGAAAGTCGTCGCCGTAGGATGGGATCGGGCGAAAACTAGAGTCCCTGCGTGAATCTTGGTTCGTTGTTCTGGAAGGTCTGCTAGGTCGCTTTATAGAGCGTGGAACAAGGCTGAGAGAACAAGAGACGAGAACAAAGGATTGGCGGATCCTTGTTTTCGTTCAACACAATAACGTGCACTGAGTTTGATCTTGAAAGCGATCGGTTGAGCGATTACGGTTCTGGGATAGAGGCAGCGTTGGGGAAAACGAGTAACGTATTTGGGGCGTTCGGCGAGGGCCAGGCGAGTCGAAGAGAATTTTGCGTCGGCTGCGATCGTATGGCTGGAGATCTTTGTTTGATCAACAAGATGCACAGATTATTGTTTAAAGGCGAAGATCTTTCGAGATTTCCACTTCAGCGCGAAAAGGTGGTGATGGTTGGAAGGAAAGGCTGTGGCCATTACGTCATCAGTGGGGAAACTACGAAAGGCTTCATGGAAGGTATGCAAAACCTTTCACAAGGACTAATGGATCTCTGATCTCACAGGAACTAGCTCTACTGGCACTGAATATGCTTCAGAGTGGGCGACAAACGGCGGCCGTTACTTAATTCTTCTCAGAAGGAAAAATGTGGCGAAGGATGTCATGGCAAGCTCGACGCTCCTGCTGGGAGTCATCAACAGAGGAAAGATCAACGTGAAAGGATAAGAAAAGTTGATTGTCTGGCAATAAGCGACGTGGTAAAACATAATATCAAGAGCTCTTTGCGATCGTCATGGATTTCATCTTGGTGGCCTACACCATCGTCAAGTCATGCCAGTTCGTCTCTGCAGGTAACAGGGACTGCTCACCAAAATCTCGAGCGAAGGCTCATCTACGTTGTGATCTGCCTCGCCCTCAGCTCCAAACCAGAGGTTTATCTGCGGAACGCCGTCCGCGTCTTCGATTGTGATCTTTGGTGGCGTCATAAAAGGAACTGACGTCGAAGTATAATGAGCTTACTGTGACGACATCCTGGGAATGGACACGAGAGTAATGATTCAGAAGCAGTCCTCGGGTCGGAAATGCGGCGAGTCCAGGACACGTATCGCTAAATGAGCAATGGAACATTCCATCGCAGACGTCCGGTTCCAGAAGATCGAGTGATTGAAGCTCTTGAGACGCAGGATCGCTGGAAGAAGTCATCGTGGTAGCGTAGCGTGTATGACAGGATAGGGGAAAGAGGGAAAGGCCGCAGGGTAAGCTTTATTGTCTTCGCTATCGCCTAGACAACGGAGCTTGAGAACAAGAACAAGGAGAGCACAACGGCATGCCTTCTTGAGGACAAGACATGCGTAAGGCGCTAGCTCTCACCGGAGATAGCTGTACAGGACGCGTGGCCGCTGGAGGGCACTGTAATGCGTAAGCATGATGCATAACAGCCTCACCCAAAAAGACTTCGTGAGGACAGTAAAGAAAAAGATAGGCCTGATCTTCTCGTTCATGAAATAACTGGTGCTGCCCAGGTTCATCCTGCGAAGTAGTGTCTCAGCACAAGTACACAGACGGATGTTGTCTATCTGTGAAAGGAATTTCACTAGAACTGGCAGGTCGCCAGCTGTCGTGCGCCACTGTCTATTGCGTAAAATGATATGCTACGCGCTGCGAACGCACGCAGTAGCGTCAACCTTACGCGGTTCAGATACTTCAGATTGAAGCAGACCTTTTTCGAGCTCACGTTCGCAATGAATATATAAGGATACGAAGATAGTAAATAGGTGACGATGAATGTAAACAGACTAGGTAAGACCAAATAAAGTTACGCCCTTTTTTGCTTCGGACCCCAAGCCCGAAGCGGCTTCTGCACCGTCTGAAGCTCGGATGGAACGATGACGTCCGAGGGATAGCCGTTCGCATCGCAGGCCAAGTCTGACGTCGCACAGTCCGACAACCACTTTGCGATATCGACACCTTTGCCTGACTCCGACTCTGACGGTGTAGGTAATCTAGAACGTTTGGCGGAACGCCCGGAGGCTGTTGAAGATGAGGACAATGACGAGGACGAGGAAGAGCACGAATGCACGAGCTCGGGAACTGGAGGGGCCTTTGGAAAGAGGTGACGAAATTGGTACGGTACGGGCCGACCAAATTGACCGTCATAACAGTCTTGGAAGAAGTCAAGTGGCGGGTCCATGTACCAAGGACTGAAGCACCGTCTGATATTGTCCTCGAGAGCAAGCTTCAGCTTGACATTCTTTGGAGGATTGACGAGGCCGTCACATGCGTATGTGAGAATCAAGAAGGGGTGTGTGTCGCAGGTAACGATGGGGAAAGCGCCGCGCGGTACTTTCAAAGGAGAGACCCGACCAGTACACGCATCACGGGCGAAGAAGGAAACGCCGGGCTTGAGGGATATGATGCGGCATTCACAAGGTTTGAAGGCCATGATCTTCGAAACATCAGAAAGAGAATCGCTCGTGCAGCGAAGTTGAAACATACCTCGGTGAAGACTCGTCTTTGCCCAATGGGGAGTTTTTCGTTGCGCTCTTGGAACGCGAGGAGCTCCTTGACGACGTAATTCGGAGGGAGCAATGCTACCTTTCGCGTCGTAAGGGCTTCGTTTAGGTCGGGTTGAACTGCAATAAAATGTAAGGTGCTATTTCGTTCTGGGAGAAGAATCCCATACCTCGAAGTAAATTGCCATCTAGGCTGAAGTATTTACTCATTTCACCTCGATTCAGACCCCACAAGAATTCGAAAGAGTCGATCTGGATAATGGAGTTGACGCGTACAAACCGAAGGGCAGAAGCTGGACTTACCATCAAGTTCCTGGAATGCATAATGGGAACGTCGATGGGCTCTGTAAATGTGCGAGAAACATTGACGTGTTCGAGAGGGATAGACATTGAACGTTGATGATGATGGTAGAAGACAGAGCAGCGGGTCCGCGACTTATGTTTTAACAAACAAAGACGAACCACGTGATGTCAATCAACCTCCGGATTCTCTACAGCGCTCCAGATCGTGGCGCCGAGCTATTGGAACTACTTCGTGCAGCTTCTAGATGACGACTTCCCTCTCTCCAGCGGCTCAGATAATTAATACGTACATGTAGCATCGAAATCGGCTGATCGTCCACCGAAGAAGGACAAGAATCCCGCTCACTAATTTCGTTGTGCTACAGCGAATCAGCGATACATAAAGTTCATTACTCCGACGCGGAGCACATGGTCATAATCATCGTACTCTACATGCGTGAACGAGGAGCTAAAGACACGCAGATTGATCCGAGCAACTGTAGGTCGATTTCCTAAAGTCCGAACGACTAGGACGGAGGCCCCTTCGGCCTCGATGGGATACCGGGGCAGAAATAGCTCGAGAGCTTGATGTTCCTTTCCTAAATCAGACAAAACCGGTCAACGTGAAGTATATTCCAATCGCAGTCAAAGAGCGCACCGTGTAAGGTGGGTATCGAATCCCCAGAACCATATCAAGCCTATCGATACCGCGTAAGTATGAACACCGCAGATAGCAAAGAATGTACCAATTCGGCGGATCCATCGACGCCCTGAAATGCGTAAAGGTGTCAAAGCCGTACTGTCCATTACTCGTCAGTGCGCTTTCCTGTTTCTTGAAGGTAACAGAACTAACCTTGCCATACAGTGCTCCGCCTGCAAGCGAACGAAATGTGCATCAGGCGCGTATTAGTCGAGAATGTTTGGACACTTACTTCCACTTGCTCCAACGCCCGAGAGCGGAAGCTCGTGGGATGCTGCATGAAGAACGACGTCGTTCATGCTTATAGCGCCGCTCTGCGTGCGGCTGAGCACTGTACCATAGGCGTATCAGTGAACTGGTCGACTTCTCATGCATATAGACGTACCAGTCTTCTTAAACTGCTCGTCCTTGGCAAACACATATATCGCCAGCGGGTGTTCTCCCTTGTTCACGAACTCGATTCCTTCATCAAGGGTTTCGACAGGTATGACGGGCAGGATGGGGCCGAAGATTTCTCTGTCGACAGTTTTCAGAAGACGTTGCGTAGAGCGATTGGTGTAAAACGCACTCGGACATCAAGGAATCATCGAATGGCACATCCACCACAACAGTCGGAGCGATACCCTTCGAAACCTCGTCAACATCACCGCCAAACGCGATAGTTCCTTGGGTCCCTTTGAGCAGTCCGGTGACGCGCTTGAACGCCTCGGGAGTAACCATCTTCCCCATCGCGCCCTCGGCGAATGGTCCATCAGGATAAAATTCATCATGTCTAAACAGAATTATTTTCAGCATCTGGGCAATGGACAGGAAAAGAAGACCTACGCTTTCTTGAGAGCATCGACAAACTCGGTTTGCAGTTCCTTGGGAACAAGAACGTAGTCCGGGGCGATACACGTCTGGCCGGCGTTGAGAACCTTTCCCCAGAGAATACGACGGGCGGCGGTCTGCATGTCACAAGAAGGGTGTATGAACACGGGCGACTTTCCTAGGAAGAAGGCGATATCAGAGCTCGCACCCTAAGAACAGTAGTCGTCGTTACCTCCAAGCTCCATGGTGACAGGCGTCAGCGTCTTCGCAGCAGCGATGGAGACAATCCGCCCCACACGGGTACTCCCAGTAAACACGACTAGAGAAGGCTCATGTCAGTTTAATTGCAATCCCAATTTGACCGGGCTCACGGTGTCCCCATCGCATCTCAAGCAGCTAAATTCGAAAGCGACATTAACACACCGGATATTTGTGGATGGAAGGGAAAAGACATACCTTCTCCATAACCTCGACGCCCCCGTTGACTACACGCAGAATCCCAGGATCCACATACTTTGAAAACATCTCCACAAACAACGTCGACATGGCCGGAGTCGATTCGGAAGGCTTGAACACGACGGTGTTGCCAGCGGCGATTGCGGATACCTACGAAGGCACCTGAGTAAGCAACACGATTCCAGTGCTTATAAATAAGGAACGCACTATCGGGCGAACGCAGACAGAAATGGGATAGTTGAAAGGCCCTACTATTAGACAAACACCCTTTCCTTGCTTGTAGACGACACGTCTAGTCGCGCCCCAGACCAGCGAGAATGCCGGCTTTTCTGATGCAGCCCATTTGGAAAGGTTCTTGAGGACGATGACGATTTCCGCTATGGCTAGATCTATTTCCAGCCTAGAGGGAGAACAGTTGAATAATGGATGTCAGTCAGAGACTCCGAGGAAATGTTACAGACATATGCACTTCAAACTTCGGTTTCCCTAGGTCGCTGAACAAGGCTTCCTCGATGGCGACCGTGTTGTCGCGGAGCATGTATGCTATCTGCGTCAGCAGATACTTGCGATAGTCGATGGAGCTGAGGCGACCTGAGCGGAACGTAGCATCGAGATCATCCCGAACCTAAGTGCGGTAAGCCAGTCGTCGCACAAGCACAGGTGTGCAACGTACAGCGTCGATTTCGTCAAGAGGCGTGTATACCAGAGGAGACATGGGAGAATGAGGATGGGCTCCTGAAGATGTCCAGATTTAAAAGGCGCTCGTCAGAATACGCGCTGTCATTATCAGTTACCAGGATCGGTGTTAGAACCTGATGAACTGAGTCGTAGAGCATCAGGCGCAAGAAGGATCCGAAAGCGAAGTACGACGACGAACATAGCTCGATTTACGACGGCCACGTATGGCGGAGGGCAAAGCGAAGCCTAGGGTGGCATATGAGGAGAGATGTTACATTAATACATGGCGAAAAAAAACGCACGGAAAAGGATGTTTTGACAGATATCACAGTCTATGAATAGCGGGGAAGGCGCTAACGCCCTTCGGAGCAAAGACAGGCGTTGAGAGGAGCCGGTGACAGATGGACGTGTAGCTCTGCAAGTTGCTATTATCAGTCGGCGCTAAACAGCTTCTGAATGCAGTACAGGCATTTGTCGACGTACTTGTCAGGAGGAAGGAAGATGGAAGAAGCCGGAAGGATATGAATTGCCGGAACGGCATCAATGTTCTCACGATAAGACGCACGGACCTTGCTACCATCGTCATACGAGTGCTGTGGCCGTATCCTTTACAGGAGATACACAACAAACGCAGCTTTGTATGTTTTGTGCGACTTATGAATGAACGCTTCAATCTCTCCTTATCAAACACAAAGGGCCTTGCATAATGCTCCTCTTTCTGGCCCGTGTCCATGGCTATCGTTTGTTGGAATCCATCGCCGTTTGACTGCGTCTGATCGACTACATAAACTGTGCTCATTCTCGTCCGTATGTTGTCCCATTTTTTATTCTATTCCCAGAGCCACTCGTCATGGCACGCACCAACGCTAAAAAGAGCGCGCAAAGTTCGGCTTCAAAGGAGAACCGTAACATCCCCACTTCCAGGTATCACGTTACGATTTCACCTTTGGTGTTTTCTAGAACTCATACCATCCCTTACTAGCGATGTGAATGGAGGGAAAGAACAAGGCACGCAACATACCAAGATCTTCAATTCTACGTACAAGCGGCCCCCCAAGGCGCCAGAAAAGCCGGTACCGGGAAAGTAAGCTACCGCGTCCATTCTTTCCTCCCTCTCCCCTCCTGAACCTGTCGGTAGATCGCAGAAAAAGAAACTCACCAGAGACTGCAATCGGGCCAACACAGCGCAGTGAGTGATTTTTCAACTCTCAGCGTGATGTCGAATGACTGACGTCTGTCCAGAAAGAAGGCGGCCAAACCTGAGGAGGACCTTACAGACCAGGAACGCCAAGAACGCGTGGACACGTATGTAGTTAAGTTTGTTGGCCAGGGCAGCCTCAAACCGAAGCCAGAGAAAGGCAAAAAGAAACGGTCTCGCCGTATTTAGTGCGATGTACGAAATACGTGATTTGTATTAGTATCCAGTGTACAACGGAATATTCATACCGTGACTTGAAGTCTGAAGTGTTCTATGTTCAATTTAGGCCTACGCTACCGCGGAGAAAGGCGCTCAGACCAGCGCATGTCTCCGGAGTACTTGGCCACGCTACAACGCTGAAACAGCTTGAGGACGTTCAAGAAGGCGGTGATGCTCCAATGGCAAAGTAAACCTCATCTACATCATGGAGCTAATGATCATGAAGTTCCTCAGGCTACCCATCAACTCTGTTCGACGTATGCATCTATGTCCGAGTGCAATAAAATTGACCAGAGGGCAGTCGCACGGTCGCTGAGATAAACTGGCCTTGTTTGGTCTGCCACATCTTCGGCACTGTAGTTCTGCGAGGAAGATCATAATTTGACGAGGTCATAAAAGAATCGTACTGGCACGTAGGCTAAACGTCATCAACTCCCAAACAAAACACCCCACCTAACCACGTCCTCAACCTCTCCCACGCACCTCCACCCTCCCCTCCCTCATCATCGTTAAGATCCCTCTCACTGACCCACGTAAAATCCGGACACGGATCCTCCTTCCCCCCGTCACCGTACTCCATCCCAAACTGGAACGGCACCTCAGGCTTTGGATGCTTCGGCTGCGACGCGCACCACGTCAACCACGGTGCGGGCGTCTCCCTTCGTACGAGTCTGTCCCACGTACTATATTCGAGTCAGTGAGAGGCGGAGGAGGGGACGACGGAAGAGGGACTGACATGCCGTGGAAGAAGTTGAGTCGCTTGATATCCCATGCGCAAGATGGTCGGTATCCTTGACATGTGGAAAGCAATTTCATGAGAAGTTCAACGGCTGCTTCGTCTACCCCGTGGAGTTCTGGGACGATGCCCTCCTCGGGCTGGAGTGCTTCTTGCTCGTTCCATGGCATCTATAGATTGATCAACGACAAACAAAAGAAAAAGGAATCGAATCACACCTTTCCCGTTAGCATCCGATACAACACCACGCCAAGCGCCCAAAAATCCGCATCAAACGAATACATCCGTCCAAGGTGCTGCTCGGGACACATAAACAACGGCGTCCCACAAACTTCGTTCGTCGTCTCCCCACGCTCGAGATATCTGGCATGCCCAAAGTCGGCTACGACGAGATGGCCGTCGCGTCTGAACAATACGTTGGCGGGTTTGAGGTCGCGGTGGATAATTCCCCGGAAGTGGAGTGCTTCGAGAGCGATTGTCTATATAGGCGAGAATTAGTCGGGTATCAAGGTAAAGGAAGGGAGAAGACACACGAGTTCGGCGGTGTAAAACTGACAACGGCGTTGGTCGAAGCGTTTACATCGGAGCAGTTCCGTAGCTAGATCGCCGCCTGGTATATACTCCTACATCTCATAATCAACTTCAACCCATCTCACCACGAAAGTAGGCACTACACGCACCATAACCAAATAAAAGTTCGCCGTATCATGAAAGCTCGCGAGTAACGGCGCAAAAAACGACGGACAAATCGCCGCCTGGATCTGTCTCTCCCTCAGTACCCCAATCCGCGTCTCACTCCGGCCTTGCTTCTTGATCACCTTCACCGCTACAGTACGTTGCGTGGGGGATTGTTTGGCGAGGTATACGTGGCTCGACCCGCCCGTGCCGAGCAATTTGAGAAAGGCGAGATCACGAAGGCGTGGAGAGGGGGTGGGTAGGGCCGGCACTAGGGTCTCTTGGGACCATGTTTGGTGCTACGTGTCGTGGATGAGCGCACGGGTAAGGGAAAGGGAAATGGCTTACGCGTAGGACGGGAGAGAGAGAGCTAATCATGTGCTCGAAAGGAATGTAGTGTAAACGAGCGCGGTGTAGTTGGTCTAGGAATGGCGGTAGGGTAGACGGATAGTGCTGGCGGGAAGAGAAAGGCAGCGGTAAACGCGGTCGATCGTAAAGAACGAAGCCGGCGGGAAGAGACGCTCCAAACAATGGCATACGATCGAAGGCGCGTTAGGTTATCACATTCGTTGAAGCATTGAACTTTTCTTGCAAATGTCGAGGTCGACATTAGATCTTTCGCAGAGAATACTCCGAAACTGAGGTATGGCAATGAAATAATACGTGAGCGAACATCGACTGCCACTTTGCAGGAGGTTTCCAGGGAAATTAGTCGAACTGAAGGTTAGTCGGAGTACATCGCAGAGCGTACTTTTTCATTTTCGATCTCCGCCGGTTGACACCACGTGCTAGCCCCTAACCTGAGATCGGTCTGCTCCATCGTCTTATCTTTGGACACTGTTGGATGCTTAAGATGAAGTGCTATGCACTGATAGCAGTATCAGTGCATAATAACACATAACATGAGACAGCATGTAGCAGGTTATGGGGAAGGGCACCCGCAGGGGATGCCCTTGGGCCCCGACAGGGAGACTCCAGTTGAGGCAGTCAGCCGCGAGGGCGGGTGGGCCCATCGCGGCAGTTCCCTGCCAGGGCAACTTAGCGTAGCATTGAGACTTAACTAGAGATCAGTTAAATATGACCCTTAGTGTCTCAATCTTATATAGGGATGGGAGGGAGGGAAAAAACAAAGCTGCGGGTGCCAGCTGACTGCCGTGGAGTCAGCGCGCCCGACTTTCTCTGAAGCGACGACGACTGTGATGGCGGAGCGGAAGAGAAAGAAATTGATCGCATCACTTACGTGTCCGAAGACCTCAGTTTGCCCTCCCTCGTGCCTTGGTCTGACAAACTTACAATCTTTGGACACTGTTGGATGCTTAAGATGAAGTGCTATGCACTGATAGCAGTATCAGTGCATAATAACACATAACATGAGACAGCATGTAGCAGGTTATGGGGAAGGGCACCCGCAGGGGATGCCCTTGGGCCCCAACAGGGAGACTCCAGTTGAGGCAGTCAGCCGCGATACCCAAACCCGAAGGAGCACAGCAACGCATCCGGCGGGCTGGTGAGGATGGAATCTCCCTGCAATGTGAGTGGTACAGATACCCAAACAAGAAGGGCCTGAAGGGACCGCATCGTACCACTCAAACAGTAGCATGTGTCCTGGCCACAGAATACACAGGATACGAATGGTAGCAGTGCCGTATCGCGAAAACGTAGCAGTTGCATGGCACTGTGTCCCGGCCACAGAATACTCGGGATACGAACAGGTAGCAGTACTGTCGTGAAAACATAGCAGTTGCATAGCATTGTGTGTCCCGGCCACACGAATACACGGGAATGCAAACGGTAGCAGTACCATCATGCGAAATGTAGCGGTTGCATAGCACTGTGTCCCGGCCACAGAATACACGGGATACGAACAGGTAGCAGTACCGTATCGTGAAAACATAGCAGTTGCGTAGCGTTGTGTGTCCCGGCCACACGAATACACGGGAATGCAGGAAACGTAGCAAAATGCATTGTCATACATAAAAGTAGCGACAAGCGTAGCATAGCGAAAGGAGCAGCAGTCAGAACCGCCGACACATGAAGCAGTAGTGTAACAGTCCGTGTCGGCAGTGGTTGCGGTGGCGGAGAAAGCAGCGAGTGCGCGCGATGACAATGCACGTGTAGCGCGGTGACGAAACGAGATAGGCATTCCGAGACTGCGAAAATTAGCGAGTAGCTGGTGATTGCGGACACCCACTAGAGAAGGAGTAGGCACCATGCTTACGACGCGTCGCAATCACCGCAGCCCCGAAACTGGCCTAGGAAGCACCATCGGGTGCTGGCAGTGCAAAACCGCTCCACCGAGCCGAAGTCCAGAAAGTCGAGAAAGTGGCCGAAAGCCATGGAGGCCACAGAAACGAAAGGAAAAACAAAGCTGCGGGTGCCAGCTGACTGCCGTGGAGTCAGCGCGCCCGACTTTCTCTGAAGCGACGACGACTGTGATGGCGGAGCGGAAGAGAAAGAAATTGATCGCATCACTTACGTGTCCGAAGACCTCAGTTTGCCCTCCCTCGTGCCTTGGTCTGACAAACTTACAACTCTTCTGACCGCGCGCTATGGCCATACTCTCGTCATCTGCTGATACCCACGACGGCTTCTGAATGGAATACAAAATAATATCTCTATGATCGTCTAAACAGTGAAGGAAAACAAAACGCATCTACTTCCCCTCCCTCTCATTCGCAATCCCCTGCGACACCCACCTCTTCATATTCTGCTCCTCCCACACCTTGGTCATCCCCTCCTCCCCATTCACACCTCTCACTACACCTCGTTCCGCCCAATCCTCCTCCTCCAAAAAGACCTCCATGCTCTCCCACATACCCAAATACCTCACCTCCTCGCTCCCGCTCCCATCGTTGTACCGATAGTAATTGTTGTCTCCGCCCTTGACGATAATAACTCCCGGATCCTCAAGCGAAAAGAGTACGGGTGTGATAGGTGCTGCGAGGGCGTACCGCCCGATAAGCGTCAGCTGGATACGCCCTGTGTCGTATAGCGCGCGTCCCGGGAGGAGCGAGTCAAGGAGGGCACAGTGTGTCCAGTTGCATGACCACCCCGGAGGTGAGGCGAGTGTGTTGGTGTTCCATGTTTGGGTGACTTCGCTGGGAGGATGCTGCCATGGGTACGTTTTTAACGCGCGCTGTGTTACGCCTTTTAATCAGTTCCTGTACAGATGAAAAGAAAGGAATGGATACGCACGAGTTTCTTGGCGAGTACACCGTCGATGGTTCCGAGCTCTGCTGCTGTGTGTGTCATTGCTGCGTTGTCGTGGGGGTAATAGCAACGTCGCGGTTGGCTTTTTATAGCGCGTCGAGTGGGAACGCGTGGGAGGCACGAGGCCGTGGCCTGGGCAGTTCGACGTCCAGACTATTACGTTGTCCTTACCTGGTTCTCATGTGGCGCTTCGTGGAGAGTATAGACCATTTGAGTTACGAAAGTTCTAGAGGGGCGAGAGCTCGTGAGTGCTAATTGCGTTCAGCACCGTGGTTCCGCTGCTACGATGATACTGGGCCAGAACTTTAGATCAACCAGGCCTTCCTTTATCGCTTTCACCCCGTTTCGGGGAGGATCGGAAGTGCTTACATTCGGCTGGTTTAGGATCCCCAAATCAACGCCTCTATTGACAAAAGCTGTGAGTTTGCATCTTGAATGCATCTGCTGTCTAGCATGTATCCAGCCTCTCAGCGTCCATAGTGCGCTTCCAGCAACAGAGGGCTGGAGGCGGCGGCATGCTTGGAAGTTCGTGTGCGATGGAGTCGATAAGATGAAATCAGTGGACGAATGAGTTCAATTCTCGAGATTAGATATCTAGTAGTGAACACGCTTTGAGCTACATTTCACACAGGCTGCTAAGAGCGAGCGAGCTTCCTCCAATATCTCCCGGGTCTCGTGTGCATGGGGATGCAGAGGATGCAGGCCGACTCGGAGCGACAGACGCCAACGATATTGCATCCAAGGCCAAGCCTCTCAGTGGTTATTCACACTCGTGAGGATCAGACGTGCTTACTACGTCGTCGTAGGGTTTGCTTGCATGTTTACGACAAGGACAAAATAAAGCACAACAACGGACGCGAGCCGACGAGTGCTTTCTTTCCCTGTGGCGCTACGGGTAAAGCTAACCACGTTACCCAGTTTGGACGACAATGCGTTCTTCGCCACTCCAATCGGTATAACAAAGGCCGGGCGATGTGGACACGCCATTGTTTTGAGCATTGTGGACCAGTGCCCAAATCCAGATATTCCTTTACATTACACGTGATGTGCGCGCCATTGTTCTGCGCGAAGGTTAAATAGGCTTGTCATCCCGTTCGAGGCTCTGCCCATTACAATCATCTCTCTCACATTTACCATGTCTTTCGCTCTTGAAAACATCAACATTTCTCACACTTTCGGCGACGCTGTCGAAGTCCCGCTTATCGAGTCGACCTCTATCAAGGTTCGTTGAGTCGTTGACATTCATGTGTCGTGGTCAATCTTAATCCATCGCTTAGCTGGACACGCTCGAGTTCATGTGGGGTCTCAACCGAGGCCAAATCCTCTCGTACACCAGTCTACCAGCCAACCTTCTTCGCCGTGAGTTCCCAATTCCAACATCGTCGAAAGCTGAGGGATTGACTGTGGTTTCTGTAGTCCAACCCGAGCTCAAGAAAGCCATCGAAACCGAAAGAGTCGCATTACTCCCCTCAGCCGATTTTGTCGATCAACTCTTTGCGCTACAAGTTCGAAACTCCAAGCACTCTCTCGAGAAAAGAAAGCTCTTCACCGACGTACGTCTTTCCATACCACCGGCAACTATCATGGGCTCATATCCTCATCTTGCTCCTCAGATATTCCCCTTCCAAGAATACGAATACCAAGTCGTACCTGTCAAAGGCGTATCCCTGTGCACGCGCGACCCCACCACCAAAAAAACCACGACCTTCAAGGGCAAAGGCTTCCCCACATTCAAATCCTCCGCCCACCCCGCCTTTGTGCTCACGTACGCCTGCGACGGGCTGATCGAGCCCCCGAAGATCGTGGGACAGCAGCTCGAATCGTACGGGGATAGGATAGAGAATGTCTTCATGATGTGGTCGACGACGCGTGTGAAGCTCGAGTTTTTCAAGGGGTCGTGGCAGGGCGAGTTTGGGAGGAGTGTGCCGCTCAAGTGGAGGTCGAGGGTACCGAAGAAGGCTCCGGCTAAAGTTAAAGAGGTGGTTGCGGTTGAGGAGAACAAGGACAAGGACAAGGACGAGGGGAAGAAGGAGGAGGGGAAGGCAGAGGAGGAGGAGCCGGTGGTGAAGAAGCGCAAGTTGGACGAGGAGGAGGAGAAGGAAGGTGCGGACGTTGTGAAGGATTCTGCTAGAGGCGCCAAGAAGGACTCTGCCGGAGCCTCCAAGAAGGACTCTGCCGGAGCCTCCAAGAAGGACTCTGCCGGAGCCTCCAAGAAGGATTCTGCCGGAGCCTCCAAGAAGGATTCTGCCGGTACCTCCGAAAAGGCGCCCGCCGGTACCTCCAAAAAGGCGTCTGCCGGAGCCTCTAAGAAGGCGTCCGCCGGAGCCTCTAAGAAGGAGTCCGCCGGAGCCTCCAAGACTGATAGCGCCGTGGTCGAGCCGGCGAAGACGGAAACATTGGCAAAGGGCCAGAGCTCGAAGCGGAAGAGGCTGTAGATTCGCGTTTTTTTTTATGCTATGGTTATGATCTATGCTCGTTATCGCTGTAAAATAAACATTCAAACAAATACCTAGAGAGAAGCACGCGATGAATGGAATCACAGGGCTGCGGGACTACGATGTTAGAAGCGTACATAGATCATAAGAGTACGAATCTACCGTCGAGCAGAGGTTTCAGCACCTCGACCGCACTTGGCGGGGTAGATAATCGCCCTTTGAGGGTCTCTGACTGACGCGGGAGTCACGAAGCAGCTGACTCCTGAAAAGTCGAATGGACTTCGTCTTCACGATACCGAAATGAATTGAGTCATCCCTCGTCGCCCTGGTATCATCGATTGATTGTAAATCTCCGCATCGGAAAGGTTTGACGCACAGGACGGTAGGGCAATCAGCCCTATTTGAATCGTTCGCTGGAATCTGGGGGTTAGGACAATCATGATTTACAAGATCACAAGTAGGCCGAACCTACGTAGCCAGAGCGTTGCTAGATATCGTCGACGTTGACAGTTGCTGCCCATGATTACCATTCAGAAATCGGTCAGGTTGTGGAATCTTTATACATTGTTACCAAGGCGTTGAATAGCTGAAGCACAGAGAGGCGTTGTAGCACCACGTGGTACTTGGAAAAGGCGGACGTCCGGAAAAGGGATTACGGGATCCGGTCCGTTCCTCCGTCTTTCCAACCACGACGACCGTCACACCGCCACTCGTGCCTTGTTCTCTACTTTCTCTTCCGCAACCTCTCATTTTCCTAGACGCATTAGAATTTGTGATTTTCTCGTCCTTTTCTTTTCCTTTCACGTTCTTACACGCGTCGCTAGTCTTTTCTCGTTCTTTCTTCGCGGTGCAGGCGCTCCCACATCCTGTTTTGGCATCCCGTTCCTGGACCGGAAGCAAAGACACACTTTGGCTGACAAAAACACTGATGGCCGTTTTTGTTCGAACAAGGCCTTGTTACACCAGCAATATATAAAAGGACATAGAGTTCGACGACCTTCTTCTAGAATCAAACTTTCCTTCCCCTACCACCTATTCTTCTATCATTCCCTCCCTTATACGTATACACCTTCAAGCACCTCCACGATGAGCATTCTGAGACCAAGCGGAACCAAACCACAGGGTGAGTTCGCTAACGTTTCCAAATGCGTTTTAGACTTTGAACTCTTTCAATAGACGTTCACCTATCTTCTAATCCTTCGCAGCGCGAAGAAGCCTATCGCGACTGGGCGAAGCGCCACGGAATGAGCAAGCGCAAGCGCGTACCGGACTATGACGAGTCCGGTAACTCTGAAGGATCCGTGGCAAGATCCAGCATGTATGTTGCTTGTCTTTGACACCTAACTCTATTCATCAAAGTTCTAGACCTTCACCTCCAGATACCATCGCTACATTTGCTGAGCCTGTGCCTAGAGATGGACATCGAAGGTGAGCCAATGTGATTACCCGCTCTACGTAAAGCTCATGATTTGTTTTGTAGAACCGTGACCGCAGCAAGCTCCCCCGATACACACTCGCAGCGACTCTCGAGATCGTTGGAGCAGGCGTCATCTCCACATCACAGCCCCAGACGACGCGACACCTCTGCTCCCTCCTCGTTTCGGCGCACGATCATGTCTCCGCAGCCTGAATGCGCATCAACTCCCAGCATGGCCGGGCGTAATTGTACGTCGTCATCTCATGATCAACGAAGTGAAAGAAGGTCTTATCTCCATAAAGGTCAGACCTCTGCCTCTGCGCCTCCATCCGCCTGGACAAGTCCTCGCTCATCGGCGGAGCATCCTCCCATTCTGAAGACACGCAAATCCCACTACCTCAAGTCTCGTCCAAGTATTGACTGTGAGTTTCCATTGTTTACCTTGAATGGTCACGTAACAATCTTTCAGTGGCGCTACAAGGCCAAGAGAACGCGCAGCCAAAGTCGCTCAAACACAAAGGAACTTTCAGCCGTCTCCGGAGCTTATCAATCTCATTGTTCGTCAGCGACAGCTCCAAGTAGCTATGGAATCGTAATGTGCATAATACTAGAATTTGATTGCTATTTTAACAATGTAGTGGCCAAGTGACAATGATCGAGAAAAAGAACAAAAGCCTGCGCAAATAATACACAACGCCACCCGTTCTCGATTTGACAAATTCATTGTTAGGGCCAGGACAATGCGCGCACGCCTATATATAAGGACCTCCGTCGACAGCACGACCGACACTATCGCCATCACGATTCACGACAATGGCCTCCACTCCCCAGCCCATTAACAACAACGCCAGGTCGTACCTACACGACCACTTTCTCGACCTCAAGTACCTCAGGGAGACAGCACCTATCACGGACCTCGACGACATCAACATTTACAGAAAGTTCCAAACGGGAGCTGATCAGGACGTGCACTATATTCGGTTCTGCAATCTCAAGGACAGCACGTCCCGTGGCAAAGAGTTTGAACTCAAGTGCTGCACGTATCCAAGTGAGTCTCTTTTCTTCTCTTAAAAGCGGCGGCGCTGACGAGATTGTAGATCTCACGCGTGCCTCGTCATTCCGCCTCATCGTCAGCGACGAAGTCATCAACGAGCACAGGCGCGGGTTCCACCGAGGCTTCATTATCGACTTATTCCGCCTCGCCGTGCGCTGCGACGCGCGGGTGGTGCATGTGCGCAAGTCGCGCGAAACCCACCGCGAAATCTTGGAACTCCGCGGGCACGGTGGGCGCGTTACTCAGACCGTAGAGATGTGGATGTGCATCACCTGTTCGGAGTGGCACTTTGACGAGAAGCACACGCATTGGCCGGAGCTGTGGTGTACGAGGTATCAGCCTGGAGGACCGAGAGGCCAGTTGTTGGTGGAGTTTTTGATTCATAAGTCGCCGCAGTAAGGTGGCGCATTAATTGTATTCTACGGATAAGAGCTCTGGAATAGATCTGTCATTGTAAATGTCCTTATGTCGTACATGAGCTTCCTTCGTCGCATTAGCCCACCGCTGCTTGATAGCCCTTTCGCGAAGAGTCTCCGATTTCCTGTTTTCATCTTCCTTTAGATTTCGAGGCGCTGGCTTTACCACTGTAATTTGAGGGTCTTCCGTCAAATCATTCGCAAGATCTCGAGACGTTCTAGCTTCGTCGAGGTAAGGCAGAGGGGTGATCTCGTCCCATGCAGCTGGATGAAATCGCCTCTGGGTCTAAGAAACAGGTTGATATGGGTTCTGGGCTGACTTAAAAGCGGATAGCACGTACTGATTTGAGGGCTTGTTGGAATGCTCGTGTCGCCCGCTCATCCTCCGTTACGAACGCCTCCGCGCCACTGTCCTCGGTAGGGGTGCCATATTCGTCCTGATATCTTGTAACGTTCATAACGCTAGCGTAGAGGGTGAAGAACGAGACTTACGATGGGATATCAATGTCTGAACGCTCTCGCTCGACAAGTTCTAGAGAATTCTGTGGCTTCATAATGGATGAGTAGTCGAAGTACCACTCCAAGTCGGCATGGTCGTTCTTGAATCGGATAGATTCGGTCATAAGATCGCAGAGAAGAGAGGGTCAGAGAGCGAAGTGGTCAGACGATGGTTCAAGTGTATGAGTAGAGTCAAGTTAGAACAAGCACTGTCAGTGACGATGCGGAGAATGCCGAAGAATCGACGAGAAATAGATAGGCGCTGCGTAATGGAGGCTGCGCGCTCCGTCACCATACATCCTGGGCTCGACAGATGGAAGTCTATCGATTGTTTCATCGTTGCGGTAAGTGCCGAGCTGAGTTTATCGGAGTCTGAACCAACATCTTCTAGCGATGCCTTATTCTTCTTCTGCATTGTCGCGGAAAATCATCTCAGATTTTCGGTCTTACGGCCTCGAAAGGTTTAATCCTAATCAATCGTCATCTACTGCGGTTCTCTTCGCTGATGGTTCCTCCTGCACTCGTCCTCAAACTGGCTGTGCGCAACGTGTGAGCGTTCGTACCTAAGCGATGATCCACTGGACCCTCCCACGCCCCCCCACGATATACAGACATGCGATGACTGGAATCAGAGGCTGTTCTTCTTTCCCCTTCCCCCATAACGCGTCATTCAGCACCCCTACTTGCTCTTCTGCGATGGACGGCGGATTAGTCGTCACCACGAATCCCTCCTCACATGCCAATGCTAAGGTACCACGTCAAAGTTTACCTGACCTTTGGCGGCACAGAGTCCTGGACTACTTCGCGACATGTTTTGACGCTCTGCCATATGGATTCATGTATCCCGCTGGCATATTCACTGAGAAGGGGTGGGGAGGGTACATCGTTATCATGGTGAAAATCCGTGCGGGACCTTCCCAGACCTGGACCGTATTCATAAAAGTGGTCCGAGGTAAGTGGTGAATCCTAGGCTCTGGCGGGGATTGACTATTATTCAGACGGTTGCGCTCCTGTGCAGTACCAGTACAGTTTCACTTTCCAGAATTCAAGGCAAGATGGATATTTCCTCGATCCTAAGATCCCAATTGTTGGTCTTTCGTGTGCAACGAAAGTCGGGGAAGACATAATCATGGAGGTGGCAGGTTTCGACCCGTCCAAGTCAGAGCTGCTGTGCACATGTCGACTACAGCGCCCCAATATTATGAGAAACGTCCCTGGTCCCTTTTGGTTTCCCTATTCTAACGGCACGGTGTGCGCGGAGTCAAGAATGCGGATCTGGCTGCTTTGAAACAGCCTCGCCCGGACTATCATTGAAATTATTGTCTATGTAGCTGATAATAACTTAAAATGCGAGATTACCGATGAAGCCTGTACATAACGAAGCATAGACAGAAACTTTATACAGGAAAGGAAGGTACAACAGCAGTTAGTAGGAGGCGCAGCAATCGACAAACTCAGAACATCTCGAATGCGCTACGGAGTCTGATGAGATTTCAATGAAGGTGGTAGTGGAAGCGACGAAACACAAATTAACGCTCTCCAAACGCCTACGTTGCAGCACTAGTTACATCGCGGTCGGTTGAAGCCGTGCAACGTACTAGATTTCAATGCCCTCCAACGACCACAGTTGCTCTCGAAAAGTCAGGTAGGAAAGTCTTGGGCATCAATGGCCCATCGCCGTTCGAAATCGCAGATTGATTATGTCAAGGAGCAGCGAATTCGTGAACAAAAGACATGAGCCCGTTTACGGAGGTGTCCAGAAAGAGAAGAATAAGACTCCCGGCGACAGTCGCCGTCCAAAAACAAGAGAGCAAAATGCATCGAGAACCCTTAGGTTATTTGTTTGGCTGGGTGGGGTAAAAGCGACAGCCGGGCAGATGCGGGCCGAGTGAAATGAGGCGATGACGGAAAAAATTCTACCGCCTTCCATCACTAGCCGTGCGTGCGCCCGTTGACGCTGGAACAATTACAGGAAATGATATTTGCTGTTTGACTGCAACAAGCCGTTAATAAGGCGCGTGTTGGCATACTGATCGTTTTCTCATGCCTACGCATTTTTTTCAATGAGGAGAGTTCCAGCAAGCGCTATTCTTTACTTTTCAGCATCTCTCGGGAGTCTCTTTTCTCCAGCTCCATCCAATCAGCGCGCAGCGGTCCTCGCTGACAAGAAACATTTTTGGCCCATGGGAAACATTTCCCGTTACGACTCGAACATTCCTCGCCAACAAGGAACATTTCTCAGTTGTCGAGAACACCGCCTTCTTTCCCCTTGTATGGTACGTGTGCTTACCCGAGGTGACGTAGAACAACGATTCCGGGATAACATGTGTACACAACAGCTGGCGGGGGGGCCTATAAAAAGGCCTTATTGTGTCCAGTCGAAACTCATCCCCTCTCTCCTACCTCAGTCTCTTTAATTCATTATATCGCTCTCCACTTTCATCCCTACAAATATGTCCTCGGTAGTGACTGCCTTCGTCCTCATTGCGGAAGTTCCTGGGTGTTGGAATATACGAGCACCTTCGTGGCTCGTCTAGATCCACGCTTACTCAGCCCACCTTCCCCGAGGCTGACTGATTATGTAGAATGTTCTAGTATTATAGTGTAGTATAAAAGTTGTGTACCGTAGGCTAATGTACTTCACTCGGTTGCTTTAGAGCACCGTTCCCCAGCTCAGCAAGCGAGACTGTCCGCACGCCTCGTGACAGTGCTTACCGCGTGTGTATTCTTACAACACTGGGGCCATTTTTACGGCGTCACCAGGGTCTGAAAATGTCGACGCCATCATCGTTGTCGGTGACGAAATCGCATCCGAAGGGACAGAGAGTGCGATCAATTGTCTATTTCGTGTTGTTTCGTGCTCATCAACTTCAGGCCAGGT